>BDDA01000971.1:17607-28271 GCA_001662385.1 Chlamydomonas asymmetrica | reverse complement strand
ACTGCCCACATCTTGCCCCCCCCCCCCCCTTCCTTACCCGCTTGCTTGCTTGCCACTGCTGCCAGGCACATGTGGCGGCCCCAAGGAGGGGTTCCGTTACTTTAACAAGCTGGCCCAGGTGGCGATTAACCTCAAGTATTCCAAGCGCACATCTCTAAAGGGTGCAGTCGACCTTTCCGGCAAGCCCATCAGCCTCTCCTGGAGCAAGGACCCCAAGACCGGAAAGTGGCTGGACTCTGTCAAGCTCACCAACCTGGGCCCCTCACGCACTGCAGAGTTGGCCAGCACCGGGCAGCTGGGCGTGTGCCTGCTGGTGAAGAAGGGAGTGAGCATGGCGCAGCTGAGCGCCAGCAGCAATGGCATCTTCTTCGCGTTCTTCGACCCTACGCTCCAGTGCTGTTCTGTGAGTAGTACGTTGCCGCATGTTAGCTGACGAGGCAGCTTGCATTATGGTGCCGGTGCATGCATGCGCATCACATTTGCATGGGTGGTGCCCTTGCATGTGGGAGTGTTAGCACGGATCGTATGGCACGATCACGTCAGAATTGTGGTTTGCGAGAAGGCCCTAAAGCCATGCAGGCACGGATGGGCACAAACACCCAGTCTGTCTGCCGAAGTGCCACTGGCCCCCACCCACACCTCTCTGAAATGCCCTGCTGCCCACTGCCCTGCTGCCTGCCACGCACACGCGCACCCCCCTCCTCATCCCTGCTGCCCACACACGCAGCGCACCTTCACCTACGTCGTGCCTGAGGCGGCGGCGGTGACGTACAACATCAATCTGCCGCTGCTGCCCCCGGGTACTGACGGCCGTTACTGAGCGGAGGGAATCATTGGGCCAATCCCCTGTGCACACCCTGCATATGAGCTGGCAATCAGCAGGCCAGTGGCAGGTGGTAACCCGGTGGCTATGAGCCGGCGATCAGGAGAGAATGGATGCCAACGCAGCTGTAGGCCACACACAATTCGTGTTGGCTTTATTTCTGAACGCGACCAGCCAACATGCCAGCCAGCCTGATACTACGAGCAGCGATCCAACGGCTTGCACGAGACACACGCACCTATATGCCAATGTTTGCAACCAGATACGTAAACAGCATTGCTCCGAGGCAGACACAGGTGATTTAAACGCATCGAGAAACCATGAACTGTGCTCTAAGGTTTCTATTCTATTGTGACCGAGCCATAGCGCCTGAATATTGGCTGCATTGCGTTTTGCTTTGGCGTTTTACGTTTTCAACCCTCTTGCATTCGCGTTCACCCACGCCCTGCACTCTTGTACATATGCCTTCGTGAACACGCACTGTTGACAACAGCTGCCTTCTCACTATCCCACCACACATGCTTACCTCCTTGCCTCCATCCACTCGCGCAAGTTGCCATCATCGTCGTCGTGTAGTGCAGCACTGCCGCGTTTCATTTCTGTTGCACCTGCATCACCCATCATGAATGCATGCCTGCCCCTTGCCACGCTCCCCTGGCATCTCGCATGTCGTATGCAAGGATGGGCAGGCGCCGCACACCAGCTAATGGGCACAAAGCCCAAGCTTGAACTACTTGAAACTTCAACTACTTCAACCCCAAACCTCACCCAAGCAAACTCCTTTGATGGGGTGCCAGTAGTGCATGACCACCGGATGTCAAGCCAATCAGCCAGGCCTGCCATGCTGCGCTACCATGTGTGCTGCATGCATGTGGCCTCAATGCAACCACTCACTTTCGCTTCACAACAATGCCTTACAGTGTGTGCACTGGGAAGAAGCAGTCGGGCCACCTAGGCCACCCAGAAAATTTCAAGGCCTTCCCTCGCGCCCGGGATTGTAAGCCGGACCTGTTACCAGTAGGTATTCTCAGGCTCTCTAGCTGCACGTGTGCCTGCTGGTGAACAAAGGAGTGAGCATGGCACAGCTGAGGGCAAGCAGCAAGGGCATATAATTTGCGTTGTTTGGCATAACGTACGCACCAGTGCTGCTCACTCACTGCAGCTGCTGTGTGCACATGGCATTGGCGTGGATAATGCAGTCTACCTACATGCGGCACTGCAAGACAAGTGGCAGCTGTACGTGCGCACTAGAGACATTCAGTCGATGATTTCCCCCCCCTCGTTTCGCATTCCCGACCGGCCTGCATGGTCAGCGGATGCAACGCTTTGCAGGCCTGCTAGCAACCGCATACATGTCACAGCTATCACATGTGCCGCATGCTGATGCAACGCAGCAGAGCCGCACGCAGTTGCAAGAGGGCTGGGCGGCGGGGAGCAGTCAAGTCAAGCTGCAGCGGGCAGGGCCAGGAGCAGGGCGGGTCCAGCAAACAGCAAGCGCCGCCTGTGCATGGGCGGGGCCGCGCCCCGTGTGCAAATGCGTATGTATGTCTGCGGTGTGTCACTGGTCCACTCATGCCGTGGAGTTTTCTGTTGCACCACACCACACCACACCACACCACACCACACCACACCACACCACACCGCAACACATACTCCTCACCGCTGCACCCTGCTCCTGCACCTCACCGCTCATGCACCTTATTGCTGTACCTCACCGCTGCACCCTGCTCCTGGATCGTACACCTACCACACCCATGTTGGGTTGCGTTTCACGGGTCGTTAAGGGGTCTGGGCAGGGTCTTCAAGGGGTCTTGATGATGTCGACCCCTGCTGAACGAGTGATGACGGGTCCAATGCGGCGCATGACGGCCACCATGACAGGACTGATGAAGTGAAGGACTATTGATGCAATAATGTGCCACAGCAGCAGCAGCAGCAGCAGCAACAGCAGCCGCCGCAGCAGCGGATATGATAACCTTGGTGAGGGTGTTGTGCCACTGATATGCGCGTGTGCGGCCAGGCTGTGTCAGCCAGGGTCCCTGCGATGGACAGTAACTCACCACACCCTGCGGGGTCCAACCGAATGCCACCGTGTGGTGTCGTCTGCACTTGCATGCTGACGCCGCTCTCCCACCATACACGCCACAACACCTCCCCCTCCCCCCCCCCACCCTGCCTCGCTCATAGCCGCATGCATACCGTCGCATAGCCACACTACTGTTCACACGCCCACGCCAGCTGGCCCTGCCCAGATCTTGCCCCCATTACCCGCTGTCTCATCCAGTGCTGCCATCCAGTGCTGCCAGGCACATGCGGCGGTCCGAAGGAGGGGTTCCGCTACTTCAACAAGCTGGCCCAAGTGACGATTTAACCTGAAGCGTTCCCTCCACACAGCCATCAAGGGTGCAGTGGACCTGTCCGGCAAGCCCATCAGCCTCTCCTGGAGCAAGGACACCAACACCGGAAAGCGGCTCGACTCTGTCAAGCTCACCAACCTGGGCGCCTCGCGCAACGCGCCGCTGGTAAGCACGGGCAATCTGGGTGTGTGCCTGCTGGTGAAAAAGGGAGTGAGCATGGCGCAGCTGAGCACAAGCAGCAAGGGCATCTTCTTTGCGTTCTTCCACCCTACGCACCACTCAGTGCTGCTCGGTGAGTGGTGCGTTGCCCGCGTGCTGATGAGATTTCATCATGGTGCCGCTGCATGCGTGCGCATCGCACTTGCATGGATGGTACCCTTGCATGCATACGGCAGTCCTAGCACGAACGGTATTGCATGATCACGCACGAATCATGCATGGCTTAGGAGGAGCTCCTAACACCCTGCAGGCGCTGCCATGCTGCGCATGCAGCTGCGCCGTGTGCGTTGGGACCGGGGTGTGGCACTCATGCATTCATGGGTTCTGCTAAGTGTCGAGATATACTTGCTACTGTGCTGGGTGGCACTACTTCAGCATATGCGCGCACATGGGGTCGCGCACACACTCGCGCGTCCTTGCACGCAACCTGTCGCACATCTAAATCAGCGGGAATTGGGACGAACAGAGAAAGGCACGGATGGGCAGCAACACCCCGGTACGCCTGGCGGAGTCCCCTTTCCAACGTGTCCTACCGCCTGCTGAATGTTGCCTGCCGCCCTGCCGCCCTGCTGCCCTGCTTTCCGCTGCCCTGCTGCCTGCCACATGCCCGCCCGCTCACCCCTGCTGCTCATGCATGCACGCAGCGCACCTTCACCTACGTCGTGCCTGAAGCGGCGGCGGTGACGTACGGCATCAACCTGCCGCTGCTGCCCCCGGGTACTGACGGCCGTTCCTGAGCGGAGGGAATCACATGGCCTGATACGTATGAGCTGGCACTGCTCATCAGCAGGCAACCAGCAGTACCAACAGGCCAGCAGCAGGTGGATAGTCGCTTGCCGGTAATACCGGTAATCAACCAGCAATTAAGGAATAATGGATGCCAAGGTCATACAGGTCTGTGTTGGCCTTCTCAACACGGCCAGCCGACATGCCCAGCAAGTTCATTTGGTCCTACGAGCAGTGATCCAACGGCTTGCGCAGACACACGCACCAACAAACCAGTGCTTGCCACCAAACACGTAAACAGCATTGATCCAAGGCTGACACAGGTGGTTTAAACGCATCGAGATAACATTAATTGTCCTATAAGGTTTCCTTTCTAGTGTGCCCGAGCCGTAGCGCCTAAACATGGCTTGCATTGCAGCACGCATGTTGCGTTTTGCTTTGGCGTTATGTGGTTCCGACCCATCTTGCACTTGCGCACACGCACGCCCTGCACACATACATACGCCCTCGTGAGCACACGTGCGATGCCACTGCTGACCTCGGCCGCCTTCTCACCATGCTATCACACATGCTTACCTACTTGCCTCCACTCTCGCAAGTTGTCATCGTTGTGCAGTGAAGCACTGCCGCGTTTCATTTCCGTTGCACCTGCATCACCCATCATGCATGCATGCCCCTTGCGGCGGTCTCCCGGCATCTCGCATGTCGTATATATGCGTGTGTTGATGGGCACGCATCTCACAATCTGCATGCAGCTCTTTGGCGCAAAGCCCAACCCTGAACTACCTGAACCTTCAACCCCAAACCTCACCGAAGCAAACTCGTCTGATGGCGTGCGAATGCATGCAGGGCTACGCTGTACCACCAGATGTAAAGCCAATCAGCCAAGCGCCCCAGCCTGCCATGCAGCACCGCCATGTGTGCTGCATGTGTGTTGTGTGGGTGCACCTGGTGCAACCACACACAATCAACATATGCGCCCTTTCCCGGCCGGCATGGTCAGCGGATGCAAAGTCACCCGCCCGCCCGTCAACAACCGCTGTGACTACCGTATCACATGCATGTGCGTCCGGGATGGTGCAATGCATCCTTGCAGCAGCATTGCAGCTGCGGCGGGGTTGGAGCGGCAGCGGGGAGCACGCTACGGCGGGGGAGAGTGCGGGGGAGAGTGCGGGGGAGAGTGCGGGGGAGAGTGCGGGGGAGAGTGCGGGGGTTCCAGCACATTACTGCAGGCGACGCCTGCGCTGTGGGGCCATGCCCATGCATGGTGCAAGTGCGGTGTGTTGCTTCACCTGTCGATCAAAGACCTTCCCTCATACACAGTCCAACTCTAAGCCCCAATCCTTGACCGGCAGTCTCAACCCTAGTTTTGTTTGACAGGACACAGGTAGGTCTTACCTGAGCCATAACAGTCTCCTACCTACGTCCTCAAAGGTGCTGTGTCGCTGTTCGGTGCGTGCAATGGAGCCCTCTATCTGCTGCGACGCATCACACCACATACTCCTGCTGCAAACCTGCTCTTGGCTGTTCTGGCTGTTCTGGCTCGTACACCTACCATTAATGATGGTGGGTAGTATTTGTACTGCCGTGTACCGTGCTACCTGCTGCGGTCTCATCACCTGCTAGGGGTCAACAGTACCTACGACCCCCGCAAGGCTGCACACACATAACGGACTACCCAGTATCAGCTGGGACGATTTCCCACCGCTCTAACCATGCACCGGGTGCAGAACAGTGCGCGGTTGCGGTATGCCAGCGCAGTGTGGCTGTGGCCATGGTGGCGATTGGGGAACTGCTGGGGATGTGGTATGGTATGAGGAGCCCAATTGTCCTCAGTCGTTCTTGCAGGCCCAACGAGTGAGGTGCACAATAAACGAGTAGCGGGACAGCCGCTTGTGCCTGTGGCGCCACAGCAATTGGCTGAGGAAAGACACGGACATGTCCTGCGCTGCACAGCACAGTCTGAAGCTTGGTCCAAGCCTTACGGACACGCTGATGGGATAGTTGCTGAACGGAATGTATAACGCCTTGTGCAGCCTTCATTTATTGGGTGTTGTTTGCTGCGCGGGACACCACTTCCCGCAGGGGTTCCTAGCGTGCCTTAGCGCTTTCACGCGTTGCGTGCTTGCCGCCATCTAGTCTGAATGCCCAATCAGCAGACCCTGACTTTGTGTCCATGAAAACGAGGTGTTTTTGTGATTGTTAGGCTTCCACCTGCGGTCGAGGCTTGTCCTCCATCGTCCAGGCAAGCTTGAATTCGGAGGGCTTGCGGCCACCAACCACCATTTGAAAAAGCTGAGCGCTCCTTGAGCATCCCCCGCGAAAATTTGAAACCTGCGAACGATACATATAGAACCCAGTCCGACCACCAGTGACACTCTATACGGTCGCACCGTCCGCCTTAGCCTTCAGTCGGCTGCTGTCTGTGCGTTCTTACTTGCTTGGAGTCTGACTAGCCTGACCGTGCGAACTGGTGTTCGAGCGAAATCCCTGGCGTTCCCAGGTAAGTTGAGGTTACGCGTAGGATGTAGGAAGCTGCCACTTCGGTCCGCTGCTGTGTCAATGCACCGCAAGCGTCATCTTTATTTAGGGTAGGCGGAATAGGTGGAATGGGCTTGCATCCTTCCTGAAAAGGAGTGTCACGTGCGCAGGCAAACCTGGCAGCAACCAAGCTTGCTAAGATTGCCGGATACTGTCATGCTTGTGCGAGTGTCCCTGCTATGACTGCCGCGCAAGTGCACACATAGTTTCGCATGCAAGCAACAGTAGCAACAGCCAGCAGGAAGTGTTTACCAAAAACGCCAGCAACACACCTAAACACAGTTTACCTGCCTTGGATGCACACAACCACGTTATGACAGCTTGACGCAAATGGTGCCAATCTCTTGAGCCATTGATGCCCACGCCAAGCCTGCCTTGCGACACCGTTCGTGGGCTGAGTTCCCGTGAGACAGTAGTTGCTCCCACTGGTGTGCTCTACTTCTTGCGTGCAGGCAAGCTGTGTAGACTGTCCTGAAGACTTGCTTGTGGGGGGACCATCTCAGGCGCTTTGAGCTGTTGGCCGCCTCACAGCCATGGCCTCAGCAGCAGGGTCACACTTCCCCAGGTACGCTACGCGCAGGCTTAACAGGCTCCAAACAGCGATCCGGTGTGTCCCAGGACAAACCCTGCCGGGGCAGGTGCTGCATGCATTTTGATTAGACCGCGGGAAAGGTCACACAGCGAAGGCTCTCCTGCCATACCCACCACTACGCTAACCCCACACCTCACGGTGTGGTGACATCGTGCGCTTGCAGGTGGGCGGGTCTGCTGGCGCTGCTGGCCTTGGTCGCGTGCACCGCATCCTCGGTGACGGCGCGTGTACAGCCAGGCGTCGATACGGTTGTGTCGTCCCCTAGGCGGCGCGCCCAGGATGTGAGTGGCAGCCTGCACGCACACATGCCCAACTAAACTCCCAATCGCTTGCCCACACGCACGTTCAGTATGCGCCACAAGCCCACAACACACACATGTATGTCTCACAGCATGCAAGCATGCATACATGCCCCTTTGTAAACCCTACCTGCATGTACTGCTGCATGTACTTCATCGTTCCAGATGTCCTCCAGCCCCTTCAGCCCCTCCCAGCATGTACTGCTGTATGTACCGCTGTATGTACCGCTGTGCACACATGTGTGCATGCAGACGGATCCCTCTCTGCAGAAGATGCTGTGCTTCCAGTTCTTTCTTTTAAAGGAGTGAGTGATGATCCCTCTAAGCCCTCCTCGCCTGTTTGGATGCTTTATATGCGTGTACATGCGACACCAATGCGACACCTGCTGAAGCATGATGGCGCTTCCCCCCTTGAGCTGAGACACTCTGCCGCCTGCTTGCCTCGTTGCATGCTGCCACCCACTCACACTCACTCCAATACACGCCAGCATCCATTCCACTCTAAACTCCGATTTCAGTATCATTTCAACTGTCTGTACTGTCTGCCCGTGTGCCTGCCCCCCCTCTCCCCGCTTACCCCGCCTCCCCCCCTCCCCCCCCCGGTCCCCCAAAATATTATCATCCCCGCCCTACCGTAGGGTGGGCGTGACATTCGCGTCCTACTACCCGGACATCACAGTCCTCCCCACCGATATTCCGAGATTCACCTCGCCCCCCTCCTGCACCAAGATCAAGGCTTACCTGGCCGCTAACTTCCCGGCCGCCGCTCCGAAACCGCCCGGGGGCTTCGACTCCTTCGACTGCTCGTTCCTTGAGAGCATGGCGATCGCGTGCGCGCCGTACGCGAGCCACGATGACGTGGTGGCGGTGGGCGCCGCAATCTTCACGCCGAACTCGGACAACCAGAGCGCGTCGGTTGCGTTTGCACGCGGCCTCATCTCACAGGTGAGGGGGTCCAGGGGTCCAGGGCAGTTAGGGGTCTAGCGGTCTTAGCGCCTACGGTCAAGGGCTTGAGCTGCCAGGGCCCATGCAACTGCAGGGCATAGATCAGAACGCAAGGAGGAGGGTGCGCTACAAGCCTGCGAATGTTTTTTTATGGACTGAGAATTGACACAGTCCTGGCGTGTGGATGTGCACCCCCCCACGCACTGTCATTCATTCATTGACTCGCTTGCTCATCACGCGCTCATCACGCTCTAGGGTTTAGGGTTTAGGGTTTGCGCTGATCACGCGCTCGCCCCGCTTGGCCCGTCCCTGCGATTGTTCACTCCTTTTCCACCTACCTGCACCTGACATGCTCTGGCCCACCTGCGCATGCAGGTGTGGCCGGTGGCAGGCCAATGCAACACGCAGTTCGAAATGTTCTCGGCTACGACGATAGAGGACCTGGCGGATCCCGGGTCCGCGGGCAACGCCCAATCGCTGTCAGACGACATCCCTCTGAATATTCCATGCCCTACCACCGAGACCCCCTTCCCGTACTGCAAGTGAGTGCATCTGACCCCTGACCCCTAAGCATCCCCGACATGAACCCCTAAATGTACCTCAGCATGAATGCTGAGGATACTAGGTGGCGTTTGCCGAATTCGGGTGCGAGCTGAGTACTAGAGGTTCAGTGCTCTTGCTAGGTTTGTCAGTTGATGTGCGGGACTGCGCATAGCGCGGACGGCTGCGCAGGTGGACAAGCAACATAAGTCCATCGGCTACCCTCATGTGGGGTTAGTGTGTGGGGGGGCAGGTGTGAAGGCGGTGACGACCTGTGGAGGACCTAACATGGTGTAGGTTCACAGCAGAGCATGCAATTGGAACAGCCTCCTTCACTGTGTGATGACTGATGAGGTGAACCGTGAACGCACACCACTACAGGCATGCGATCAATATGCATCCGCCACCGCAACCATGCCGTTGGGATGATGCATCATGCGTGCCACGTGTGCCAAGCGTGCAGCAGCCGCTCGTACCTGCATATCATGCATGCAACAAGCATTCACCACTGCTGCATGCATGCTGTTGCATGCGTGCCTCGCATGCATGCCAAGCGTGGTGTAGCTGCTCTTACCTGGTCCTCCTGAACGACCCTCCCCTGTAGGTGCTATCGCGGGGTGTTCAATGGGAAGCACGACGGTGGACGCATGACGGTGGACCCCTACAACCAGGGCAAGCTGGCGCCGTTTGACGTTGAGATGGGCTACTACTCCAAGCCACACGACGCCACCACGTGAGTGTGTTGCTTGTGCAAGGCGCGTCTTTTTCTGTGCGGTTTTTTACGACCTTGCTTAACTTGTGGTCCATGGAGGATTCCGAGAGGCAAGCGGTGTTTGGCCTAAGGAGGGAGGGTTGATGAAGAGGGGCACAATCGCACAACCGCACGTGCACATACGCTCCTAGACCCTAGATGCATTGACACATCGATGCATGCGTGCAAATGTGTGTACCCTGCATGGGTGGGAGCTGCCAGTGTAGGCAGTACAGGCAGTACGCATGCTCCAGGAACAGGTGGAGGAGAAGGTGAACGACCAAGGCGGCTAAAGGCTGTCTCGGTCGCTTGCCCCGTGTGTGATTTATGCCCACGTGTAATGCTGCTTGTTGGCACGCAGCAACGCCAACTGCTTCACCCTCGCAACCTCGAACGACGACAACTACTACACGTACGGCGAGAACGACGACGGGCCGCCTAATTTTCATGACGTCGACCCCACGCCGGGTGAGTGCTGAGTCAGCCGGGTGGGTGTGAGTCAGCCATGATGGACGAGGGGCATGGGTTTGCAACTTTTCATTCGCTGTCTACTGGTCCTGGCGGCGGCTGCGGGGGACCATAGGGATGACACGCCATCGAGGGCCATGATGTACAGCGGCACAAGCAGTACATGCAGTACTAGCGGTAACACATGCCACATGGCAGCGGATGATGACATGGCACAATGGCCTCCTTGCATGAATGCACGAGCCCTGCTGGGTATGCTGTGAGTACTTTGCGCATGAGTCCTTCAGCAATGGCATGCAACGCGGGAACTGTCGGCCTTGTTGTGAACTTCTGTCAGCAAACCCTCAGACCCTATGCCGTGCACCCTGAACCCCAAACCCTCAGCATTGGCCCGGTCACCGTG
>BDDA01000971.1:0-14766 GCA_001662385.1 Chlamydomonas asymmetrica | reverse complement strand
CCTCCCCCCCCCCCCCCGACTCATCCCTCCGCTGAATCCCGCCAACACCCCTCTGAACTCAGTTCTGCCTGCTGCGTTGCTGCCTGCCATACGCCTGCCCGCCTGCCCCCTCATCCCTGCGGCTTACACATGCAGCGCACCTTCACCTACGTCGTGCCTGAGGCGGCGGCTGAGACGTATTTCAAAAACATCCCGCTGCTGCCCCCGGATAACGGTGGTGGCGGTGGAGGTGACGCGCCGCCGTCCGAGGGTCCCTGAAAGTAGACAAGCACAGTGATGAATCCTTATCCATGCACTTCTGATGTATACCTGATCAGCAGCAATCGGCAGCAAGTGATCAGCAGCTGGTTAGCCCGTCATTAGGGAGTAATGCATGCCGATTCTTCTCATTGCGGCCGACAATATATGTGCCGCATGCATCGGCTTTGCGATAATCGCATTTGTTGCGGGAACGACTTGCATGTGCTACATGTGCCATACCTAGCGATGCTTGCCGCCAGCAATGTAAACGCAGTTGCCCCAATCAATGCAAGCCCACATGCCCACGGCTAGCATACCACTATTGTGTCTGGTCGCAAATGCTGCCTGCGTCATCAATTGAATGTAAGCGCAGTTCATTACAATGCAAGCCCACATGCCCACAACTATCCTACAGGCAGCAACCTCACCCTGTCTTGGGTGTAATGGCACAAGTACCGCCTGCATCAGCCATTGCGTGTCGTTTCACGTTTCTTTTTTTCCTTCGTGCGCGTCCACTTGCTTCCGTGAACGCATGCGCAGCGCCGCTATTGCCAACAGCTGCACTCCCAGCCAAGCGTCTTGCAGCTGTGCATGTTTCTCTGCATGTGTCATGCCGATTCGGCGCCTCGTTCTTTGATCCTGGTAGTTGCCACCAACGCGCAGTGTCATGTAGTGCAGCACTGCGCACACGCAGGCATTTCACACGCTAGCTGCACCAGCTGCATGATTGCAAGCCTGCTGTTGCTGCATGCAATATATGCATTCGTCAGTTTCTCCTACACTCCTTGCCTGTTGTATATGATGACAGGCGCGCATCGCACATGCAAAGGCGTATTAGGTCATAGCTTAGCCCTTAGGACCTACAATCCCTGAAGTCCTGGCCCCTGTACCAGTTACTTTGTCTGATGACCTGTAACGAGCAATTTGCAGGCGCCGCCTGAAGGGCTTGTAAAGCCATGCCCGGTGTGCAAATGCGTGTGTATGTGTGTGTGCTGCGTCATCGATGGTCCATCCATGACCCTCCCTCACACCCAGAAACCCTAACCCCGAACACGTTACCGGCAGTCATGCTTGTGCAAGCAACCCTGTCCTGCTCTCAGCTGTTATAACACATAACATAAATGTCATTGGTATGTGCAGTGGAGCCCTCATCGTAGGCGCTGCCTCCGCCCGCCAACTCATCACCGCTGGCACGCCGGGCGGGTCGTTACACCTGCTGCATGCGTTCCTCACCAGCGCCGCCACCAGCAGCTGTGTCCGGTTGTCACACCCACTGGCCACCCTGACCTCTGCAGCTGCACCTTCTGCAGCCCCGGTGCTTGCGTCTCCTGCTGCCTCTATCTGTTGTCGCCCCCGCCGGGCGGTGCGGCTCAGCGTCGTGGCATTGGCCAATGCCGCTCCTGCGGCGTCTGCGAGGGGCATCCACGCGTGGCTGCCTTCCCCGGAGTTGCGCCTGCTGCCAAGGGTTTGTGACAGCGGTGCTTGCGAGGCAAGCAGCGCAGCAGGGGCGGGCAGGGGGGCACCAATGCTGCACTGTGGCGGCGGCGGCAGAGGGGGAGCAAGGAGGAGGCGGGGGGACAGCCGGAGCGAGGTTGGGTGCAGGGCTGCGCTGGGCTTGCTGCTGTTGCTGGCATGTGGGTTCAGTGGGTTGAAAGGAGTGTGGGCCGGCATACTGGTATGCGTCCGCCATGCCCTCCTGCATGCCCAGCATGAGGCTCAGCACGCGCATCACGTGTTGGACCTCACGCACGGCCCCGCCACCGCCGCCGGGAGGCCTGGCGCCGCCACCACCAGCATGCACCACCACCACGCTAACCACGCACATGTCCCACGCCACACAACACGCTCCTGCTGCATCTTGCTTCTGGCTTGTGCGCCTGCTATTCATGCTGTGCTGTTGCCAATATTGTACTGCACATGTACTGCCGCCGTGTACGGTGCGTGCTATGCGTGCTGCCTGCTGCTGTCTCGCACTCTGCTAGGGATCAACAACACGCATATGACTACCAGCTGGGACGATTGCTCACCTCGCTAACCACATAGAGTGCAGAGCACTGTGCGGTTGCAGGTTTGCTGGCTGTATGTGCCACTGTGCTCTGCCAACAGGGCAAATTGGATGTGACAGCATGGTATGATGAGCGCAATTGTCCTCATGCATACCCCGCATATCCCGTATACGCCCAAACGAGTGAGGTGCACAATAAGCAGACAGCGGGTCAGCTGATTGCGCCCTTGACACCACACCGCAACAGGCTGAGCTGGAATGACACGGACGGCGCCTGAATAGCCCGAAGCTTGGAGCCTTCCGAGTGGAAAAGTCGTTGCGCAGCCTGTATGGTCTTTTGTGTTATGTATGAGTGTTGTTTGTTGCACAGGACCACCTCGCCACTTCGCACGGGCGTTCCTGGGGTGCCTTAGCGCACACGGGCGCTTTCGCGCGTAGCTTTGCCGCCATCCAGTCTGAATGCCCAACCTGCAAACCTTGTTCTGTGGTGCCTCAGAGATGTTTAGACTCCCACATATGCAGTCAAGGAGTGTCCTTAAAAGATGGTCCGGAAAGTCTTCGGATATGGCGGGTTCTAGTGCAGGGCTTGCAAGCGCCCCAACCACCATTTGAAAATGCCAAGAGCAGTATGAACATTGCGCTGCTTGAGCATCACCCGCATTGAAGCGAAAACAAAGAGCGATACATAACGAACGCTGGGACAAGCTGTACATTCGCGTTCGTGTTACCCTTCAAGCCCCCTGCTGTTCGTCCTTCAGAGTCGTCATCGCTCCTGTGCAACTTGGTGACTGTGCGAGCCGGTGGTCGGGCGAAACACCAAGGCGTTCCCAGGTAGGTCGAATTCATGCGCATGATGTAGAGGGCTGCCACTTCGGCCCGCTGCTTTGTTGGCAGCACACGCGTCACTTGTCTTCTGAAAATAAAGGAGTTCACGCGTTGACAAGCATACCAGCGGTCAAATGGCAGCAACAGAGCTTGCCATATACTGTTATGCCTGTGCCTGTGTCCCTGCTTCAGCTGCCGCGCAAGTGCACACATCGTCTTGTCGCATGCAAGGTGGTGTTGGCAGCGACGACAGCAACACAACTTGCCGCAGATTTACCTTGAATTGGACTGCGCTGGTTTATATACATACAATCCCTATGTGGCACACTTGCAAGGAAACCGCCAGGCAAGGTCGAATCTCTGGAGCCATGCCTACAGCAAGCAGCTGCACGCATCGTTCCTGTCAGGGCTGAGTTCCCGCAGTTGTTCCCACTGATGTGCTTGACTGCTCGCGTGCAAGCAAGCAAGCAGCAAGCTGTGCAGGCTGTGCTGAAGCCTTGCTTGGGGGGAGCATTCAAAGGCGCTTTGAGCGGTTGGCTGCCTCATCGCCATGATGGCCTCAGCAGCAGCAGGGTCACACTTCTCCAGGTACGCAACTTCGCGCAGCAAGCAACGCGCTTGCGTTGGACCGTCACCCCAGTGCAGGATGGACGCTTGTTGGTGACGGTGCACACACGACACACGTGCAGTGCACTGCAACTGGGCATACTGTGTCCCCACCAGAGGTATTTCCAACCAGGCATCCAAACAGAATGTCTCTTTATATCCGGAGCCAGCCGGGGTCGATCAACAAAAGCATGAGGGCCAAGCAAGCAGAGCAGGGAAGTCCATGCGAGGCAATGCCATCTTGACATGGCCACCAGGCAGCTCCGAATACCCCGAAACCAGCGATCCGCTTTGGCCTGCAGCCTATCTGAACACAACCACGCTCACCATACACCTCACTGTGTCAGGATGAGCGCCCAAGGGACACGCTGTGTGATTCCGCACTGTGTGGTGACATTGTGCACTTGCAGGTGGGCGGCGCTGGCGCTGCTGGCCTTGGTCGCGTGCACCGCATCCACGGTGACGGCGCGCTTGCAGGCTGGCGTCGATGCGGTGGTTTCGTCCCCTAGGCGGCGCGCCCAGGATGTGAGTGGCAGCCTGCACGCACAGTTGACCGTGACACCTGCAGCATGGCGCGACCGATGCACTCGTGCATGTATGCATTCCTCCCTTTACCAACGCTCTTGTGCACGGCATGCATGCATGCCCCACTGCAATCCCTCCCGGTACTGCCTGTAAGTACTGCCTGTGCTGCCCGTGCCTCACATCATCCTTCCAGCTGCAAGCCATGCTTCAACTGCTCTCTGTATGTACCGCTTTGCACACGTGCATGCAGGTTGACCTGTCACTGCAGAAGATGCTGTGCTTCCAGATCTCTCTCCCAAAGCCGTGAGTGATACCCCCTCCGATGAATGGATGTGTCATTGATGAAGTGATTGAAGATCGTGTGGGTGCGCGTGTGTATGACTTGGCGTAGCGGCATGCGACGACGAAGTGCGCACCAACATCCGGGGGACAATCAAGAGGAGCGTTGAGGGAGCGCAATCAAGCAATCAAGCAATCAAGCCATCAGCGGGTGGTGGTAGTGGTGGTGTGGAGCGCACCAAGCGGACGCGGTGCGATTCGGGGGTAGGCCAGGCGAGGATGGATGTGTGACCTCCTGCCAGAGCATGATGGCATTTGCATTGCAGCCTGCATGCATCCCTGTATCCCCTCCTGCTGCCGCCCACTACTCGAATAAACTCCAATATATACACTCAAGCGTCCGTTCCAATTTCACTGCAATTTTGCTGCAATGCCCACTCCGATCCTCTGCAGCTTGGGCGTGACATTCGCGTCCTACTACCCCGACATCACCGTGCTTCCAACCGACATCCCGAGATTCACCTCGCCCCCCACCTGCGCCAAGATCAAGGCCTACCTGGCGGCCAACTTCCTGCCCGCCGCTCCGAAACCGCCGGGCGGCCCGGGCGACTTTGACTGCACGTTCCTGGAGAGCATGGCGATCGCGTGCGCGCAGTACGGGAGCCACGATGACGTGGTGGCGGCGGGAGCCGCGGTCTTCACGCCAGACGCCTCCAGCGACAACAGCACATCCATGGCGTTTGCACGCGGCCTGATTGCACAGGTGAGGGTCCAGGGTCTAGGCCGCCAGGGTCTAGGGTTTACGGTTTGGAGTCTAGGGTTTAGGGTTTGCACAGGTGAGGATCCAGGGGTCCAGGGGTAGGGGTTGGGTGCGAGCTGCGCCCCCCTGTCGTTCAGGCGTTGACCCGCTCAGCTGCTCACCCACATGGCTCACTTGCAGCCACAGCCCCCTGTAAATAACTCCGCCGTGCAAAGCACTTCGCACCGGGGGCCCAAGCGCAATCCGATGATGCTCATTAATATCTGCTAAAACTAACGTTTGCGCCTGTCCACTCTTTTCGCCCGCATGCGCGTGCAGGTCTGGCCGGTGGCAGGCCAATGCAACACGGCGTTTGAAATGTACTCGGCTGTGGTGATGGAGGACCTTGTGGATCCCGGGACGATCAACGACCCTGAGTCACTATCTCCCTTCCCTCTGTTTCCTTCGTGCCCTGCCCCCAAGACCTCCTTCCCGTACTGCAAGTGAGTGCACCTAGACCCTAGACCCTAAACCCTAAGATTTAAACCCTAAAACCCTAATCCACCTTTGTGCCCCACGGCCCACACTTCCTTCCCGTACTGCAAGTGAGTGCAGCTGACGGCCCAGGCAGATGCATGTCATGCATATGTGCATGCAACAAGCACTCATCACTGCGTGCATGCATGCCGTTGGATTCGTGGCTCCTGTGACTGTTACGCTGCCGCTGCTCCTACCCGCGCCTACCTGAACCACTGCCCCCCCTTGCAGCTGCTACCGTGGGCAGATCCAAACGGGTGGTGACACTGGACGACTGACGGTCGACCCCTACAACAACTATAAGCTTGCGCCGTTTGACGTTGAGATGGGCTATTACTCCAAGCCACACGATACCACCACGTGAGTGTCCGTGCGGGCGTGCCATCGCATGCACATGTGCATGCGTACCCAGACCCTCAACGCGCTTGCACATGAATGCATGCACATGTGTGCACCCTGCATACATGTGCATGCATGCATGTTGCGGTACATGTTGTACATGCATTCAGCACACACGTGCGGGGGACAGGTAAAGCAGGAGCCGAATCACCAAGGGATCTCAAGACTGGCGAGCTTGCCCCATGTGTATTTATGCCGACGTGTCATGTTGCTTGATTGCACGCAGCAACGCCAACTGCTTCACGCTAGCCACCTCTGACAACGATGGCTATTACTCGTACGGCGAGAACGACGATGGGCCGCCTGACTTCACGGATGTTGACCCCACACCGGGTGAGTGCTGAGTCAGCCTGGTGGGTGCTGAGTCAGGCGGGTGAGGGCTGAGTCAGCTAAGATCCAGACCCCACACCCCACACCCCTAAACCATTGGCAACAGGGTGCGCCCTGGTGACTGCCAGTTTGCGATGCAAGCATCTTTGTGCTCACCCCCCCCTGCCCCCCACCATTGCTACCCAATGCTGCACCCTCGCCCACCACTGCTTGGCTTCCCTGTCGCACACCTTTCCATGAGGTCACGCCCACATACCTGCCACCGCGCCTGCTTAACACTGTTCAGCCCTGCTGTACCTACGCTTCCAGGCACGTGCGGCGGCCCCAAGGAGGGCTACCGCTACTTCAATAAGCTCGCCAAGGTGGAGATTAACCTGAAGCGTTCCCTCTACACAGCCATCAAGGGTGCTGTGGACCTGTCCGGCAAGCCCATCAGCCTCTCCTGGAGCAAAGACCCCAAAACTGGAAAGTGGCTGGACGCTGTCAAGCTCACCAACCTGGGCCCCTCACGCACTGCTGAGCTGGTCAGCACGGGCAATCTGGGCGTGTGCCTGCTGGTGAAGAAGGGAGTAAGCATGGCGCAGCTGAGCGCCAGCAGCAAGGGCATTTTCTTCGCTTTCTTCGACCCTACGCACCAGTGCTGCTCGGTGAGTGGTGCGTTGCGGTTGGGCAGGGCTGCATGGGGAAGTGCGGCAGCAAAAAACGTCGCCACTGCTGCTGCTGCTGCTGCTGCTGCTGCCGCTGCTGCTGCCTGTATGTGTGCGGATGTAGTCGGCATGCATTACATACCACATCAGTGACACCATGTGCGTGCACCTCATGGGCATGCCCTACGCATGCATGCTTGCTACTGCATTTGGCGTTGCGGCACACGTGCATTGGCATGGCACACTCACGCTGCTGTGCACACGCATGCGCGTGCCTGCCACACTCCTAGATACAAGGGTGGTCCACTCTGCCGCTTCCTCAACGTGTGTGTGTGGCATGAAGAGGTTGGCCAACATACTGGAGAGGCGATGACACATTGGTGCACCTGCTGCTGGTCCTACTGCACCGACCCCTAGCCCCTTGGCTCATCCTCCGGCCCATCCTGCTGCCTGCTGCCTGCTGCCCTGCTGCCTGCCACGCGCCTGGGCGCCCATCCCTGCTGCCCACTCATGCATGCATGCAGCGTACCTTGACGTACGTCGTGCCCGAAGCGGCGGCTGCAACGTACTTCAAAAACATCCCGCTGCTCCCCACCGATAACGGTGGTGGTGGTGGTGATGCGCCGCCGTCTGAGGGTCCCTGAGCGGAGGAAATCGCATGCGCTGATGCCTTACCCACGCACTACCGCTTCGGCGATCAGCAGCAGTGGGCAGCAATCAAGTGATTGGCAGGTTGTTCGCCCATGATGAGGGCACATCGCGTGCCATGACAGCCTAAACCCTCTCAGTGCGGCCATCCAGCTGTGTGCCACGTCAGCTTTTTGACCATTGCATGTGTTGCGCTAACGACTTGCATGAGCCACAGCTACAAATGCTTGCCGCCAGCGCTTGTAAGCGCATCAGCTCCAGAGCCAAACGCAGTTGCCCCGATCATCACAATGCAAGCCTGGCAATAACACTGTTGTGTCTGGTCGCAAATGCTGCCTGCATCATCTATTGAATGTGCTGTTTTCCCCTTCCTTTTCCTTCCTGATCCTTTGCGGTCGCTTGCGCCCTTAGCGCGTCAATCCCCCTAAATGCACAATCATGACACCACTCTTGCAAACAGCTGCCCTCCCAGCCAAACGCATGGCTGCAGCGCATGCATGCGTCTCACTGCCATGCTTGCTCGGCACCTCGTAGTTCCTTGCGTCAGCTCCTTGCGCCATCCGTGCACAGTGCCTTGCACAGTAACTGCAGCGCAGCGGCGTTCCCATTCCACACGCACGCACGCTTGCAAGCCAGCCCATGCTACATCAGCTGCATGCGTTCCTCAACCCTGAACTACCTAAACTACAACCTAAGCTACCTGAACCCTGGCTCCATCTGGTGCACCAGTCATCTCCTGTGACCTGTGACTGTTCATTCAAATGTAAATTCAACCAACCAAGCCCCCTGCCATGCAGCGCCAGTACCATGCCCGCATCATCACCATGCAGGCAGCATCACGAGTGCACCATGCAGGCCGCATGCATGTTGCCTCCATGAAACCAACCCATTCAGCCTACGCATGTGACAATGCCTGTACAGCGTGCAAAACTGGTCGGCAAAACACAGTCCATGCAGCAGTACATGCAGCAGGAAGCAGCGGCCTGCCATCACTGCAACATGATGGTTTCAGGTAGTGTATATGGTATGGGAGGCGTGCATACTGCACAGTGGTTTGCTTGGTAGCAGGTTTGTGCCCGCAGTCGACCCGTCGTTATCGTCATCATCAGGTAGGGCCCCTGCATGCAGCCTCTCAAAGAATCTATCAGTGAATACAGTGCAAGCTGTTGCATGCTGATGCACGCTGATCTGCTGATCGGCGTGCGTCAGCGTGCAACAGGGAGGGCGGGGACTCACCGTGTCACCGGGGAAGCAGCAGGGGATTGAGGAGCGTCGCCTGATGCGGTGTGCGCGCCTTGATTTGCAAGAAGGTCCCGTCCGCCTCGCGCTCACCTGGTACACCTGGCTCCATAGGTTGGTTCGTGATCAGGAAACAGGTACACACACACTTGTAACTGACTGGCTTGCTGGCAGTGAAGCTTGCCTCAGACTTGCCATTCTTACAGCATATAATGACGTTGTGTACAGTGCGTGCTGCTAGTGCTGCCATGTATTTCGTGTGGCGTGCGTGCGACGGTATGTCGGGTAGTGTGCGCTACCGCCAGACTAGCTACCGCGGTGAACGCACCGTGACAGTAGGTCTCGCAAGTCTTACCTGCTAGGGGCCAACAATGCACCTGGTGAGTTGGGACGGGTTGCCCACCTTGCAGGCCCTGGGGCTACTGTGCGTGGTGCCATTCGGTTGGGTGGGTGGTATGATGCAGGCTCCCTACAATCTCCCTACCCTGGCGCTTCTATCGTGCAAGACCAAACAGGTGAGATGCTACAGGTTTCACATTACGCTTCCCTGCTTTTTCCAGTAAGGTTGCATAGGAAAAGGAGGTAGCGAGTCAGCCGACGGCGCCTGCTGAGAATAGACACGGACCCGCGCGCAGCACCTGCCAATTGGAATCCAAGTGCACTGCGCCCGGGCATTTGCTGCATGGCCTGCGTGGTTTCTTGTTTATATGATCATTTATTGGGTGTTGTTTGCTGCACAGGACAACCACTTCGCGTAGGCGTTCTCAACGCGCTTCAGCGCACCCAGGCGCTTTCGCGCTTTTCTTCATCGCCACCGAACCCAGTCTGCAAACTCTGACCTGGAGCCTATCAAACCTGTAGTTTTGGATCCAAATGTATATACGAGGCGTGTTGTTGAATGATAGCCCAGGATTCGCCGGGTTCCAGCGGGTTCAGTGCAAGCTATCCTAGCACCACCAACCGCCATTTGAAAAATAAAGCAATGAATGAAAGTCGTACTCCTCAAACATCCTCACCCGCTTGGCTTAAAAGCCACCACTCCCGCGACACATACGAATGTGGCTCATCCATAGTTTCGCGCGTCTGTGAGGTGTCCCTGCCTCGTTTGTCTTCGCTTAACACGGTGCGGAGTCTGCCTTGCGCTGGTGCTCGAGCATAACGCCTCCCAGGCGCTTCTAGGTAAGTCGGAACTAAGCGCTGGGTGCAGGTGCTGACGTTTTGGGCCCTTGCCTTGTCATCGTGTCATCAAACGTTGACCTTGGTTCGCGCCTGAAATATAAGGGATGGGCTTCACGTTGATGCTTCCTCAGACCGGAGTGTTGAACACAAGCAGGGCAAGCAACCCAGTGGTGTCAATATGGCAATTGGTGCATTTCAAGTCATATGTTCAGTGTCTCTGCTTCAGCTGCTGCGATGCATGCACAAACATCCACCCGCTACGTACACCGTTCGATTGCCCGCATGCCAGGTAGTGATAGGTGGCAAACAACGGCACAACCCGCCACAAACGACTGCTTGAGGTTTCTGGTAGGTGCATATATACAAGAACGTTGTGACAAAGTGCAGATGACGGCAGTGGGGAGGTCTCTGCATGAAGCAAGGCTGCCCATGCCACCGTTCCTGACCGGCAGGCGGGACGGAGTTCCCACAGCTGTTCCCACTGGTGTGCTCAACGGCTTGTGCGCAGGTGGGCCGAAGTAGCTGAAGACTGGTCTGGGGAAGCGCTTAAAGGCGCTTTGAGCTGTTGGCCGCCTCACAGCCATGCCCTCAGCAGCAGGGTCACTACTCTTCTCCAGGTGCGCAACCTCGCGCAACAACGAGTGTTGGTTGGACAGCCATCGTTAGTGGCCACCCACGTGTGCTTGCCTTAGCGCAACACACTGCAACACACTGCAAAGTCCAAGTGTTGGGGATGGACTGGTCCACAGACATGACATGACAGTCACCGTGTTCCCACGTCAGAGTTATTAGTCGTAGCACTCCTCAGGAAAAGTTGACATGATCAGAACCACTGCAAGCAATCGACGAGCAGCGGCCCATGTATGGCATTATGACAGTCTGCAAAGTGCCTCACGTGTCAACAGGTCTGTCCACGACTTGACTGTCCGTGATATGAAGATATGTCTTAGCCTCGTTGGCCCTCGGCCAAAGCAAGCAACATGCACATGTGCAAGAGGGACAGCGAATGTGCAACACACACGCTGCTTGCTGATTCGGCCCCCAGCAGCCGCGCCGATACACTCTTCTGCCTCGTCGTGCAGCATGCTTACACCTCTACCACGCCCGTTGCATTTATCTGCAGCTGGGCAGCGCTGGCGCTGCTGGCCTGGATTGCGTGCACTGCATCCACGGTGACGGCGAGTGTGCGGCCTGGCGTCAATGCTGCACTGTCATCGCCTAGGCGGCGTGCTCAGGACGTGAGTGGCGAGCTGCATGCCACATAAATTACACACATGCTTGGCATGCATATAATGCATACACACAGCTCATGCATGCACCCACAGTACAGCCTGTGCAGCCCATGTGTGCACATGGTGTGCATCAACATATGGGAAGTGAAGTGGTCGCTAGTACTGCTGGTATGCCACCTACCCGCACCCCTCCTGTACCGTACCTGTTTTGCTGTTGTCATTTAGATACTGGCTGCCATTGGCCCCATACCAGCCTTGCTGCGGCGGGGTTCAACTGCAGGCCCATCACCATGTACCGCTATGTACTGCTATGTACCGCTGTGCATGCAGGTGGCCTGTCAAACTACATAAACATCGCATACTGCCGCCGCCGCCGCCTCGTTAGCCCTATATACACTTACGATTTCGCTGGTGCCGCTGCTGCGTGTGTGTGTGCATGAGTGATGCATGCAGGTGGACCCCTCCGCGCAGAAGATGCTGTGCTTCCAGGTTGGCCTGCTGAAGGAGTAAGTGAGGCCCCCGGTACCTATCCCCGGGAGCATTATGTACATGCACATGTGCGCCAGTGACACCTGCCAACACATGATTGACCATAATGCATGTCCTAACCGTCCCCGTAATGTGGCCCTTGCCCGTCTCCCCCTGGAGCTGAACTGTTACCTGCTCAACTCATGTATGCCTCCCTGCTACCGCCCACTCCAATACACTCCAATACATTCCCGTTCCAACCTCCTACAATCTGGAATGCTCTGGAATGCTCTTAAATGCACACTGACCTGTTTTGCTTCGCTCAAATCTATTCCCTGCAGCGTGGGCGTCACGTTTGCGTCCTACTACCCGGACCTTTCGATCTTCCCGGGAGACATTCTGCAGTTCGGCTCGCCCCCCACCTGCGCCAAGATCAGGGCTTACCTGGCGGCCAACATCCCCGCCGCCGCTCCGAAACCGCCTGGCGGCGCCGACGCCTTCAACTGCACGTTCTTTGACAGAGACGCATACGCATGTGCGATGTACGCCAGCCACGACGATGTGCTTGCTGCGGGGGCCGCGCTGGCTCGGCTGAAGGACGACCATGAAAACAGCCCTGCGACTGCGTTCGGACGCGGCCTCCTCTCTCAGGTGAAGGGCCTAGGCCGCCAGGGTCTAGGGTTTAGGGTTCGGAGTCTGGGGCTTAGGGTTTGCATGCGGCCTCGCCTCACAGGTGAGGGGTGTAGGCGTTCAGGGGTTGGGGTTCAGGGGTCAGGGGTCAGGCTCGTGCGATCTGGGGTCAGGCTCATGTGTTCATATGGGTTCAGGCCTGGACTCCAGGGGTCAGACTCACAGGTTCAAGGGGTGTAGGGTCTAGGACTCTAGAGTGTAGGTTTTGGGCTGTCACGTTCATGCAGGTCGCACGAGGGCCACCAGGTGCTGCAGAGGTTGGTGTGCGAGGCAAAGCGTGCTTGACGGGGCAGACTGTGTACCTGACAGATAGTGGGTCTGGCAGGCATGCATGTATCTGCGGCTTGTGAAGCTTTGTTCTCTTTGATAAACGGGCGCCAGGCCGTGGCAGGCCGGCTGACTGCTGCTGCGAGTCGAGGGGCGAGTGTGAATGCAAGGGCAGGGCTCCGCTGGTGCTCGGTAAGGCCGAGACACAGTTGGCTATCCTGAGGGACACTGCTGTGAAGTGTGGTACACAGATTGATTACAATGAGGCCGGCACGGCAGTGCCGTCTCGGGTGAAGCCTCACATTATGCACGTGAGTTACGCACCGCAGCGCGACGCTGTACGGTGCGGGCTTTGTACTCAGACAAGTTGACAAGTCCCACTGGAGCAAGTATCAAAGGGAACAAAGCACTGGCTCAAGGCCAGTGCTGCTCTGATATAGGCTTGGCAGGCAGTGGGAATGCAGTACAATGCGTATTGGCACGCAATCGGTCAAGGGACGCAAACGGTCCTGACATGCTGGTGGGGCGGTATGGGCGGGCATGCACAGCAAGCGGGGGGGGAAGGAGGGGGATGGGAGGTTGCGACCAGGAAATGGCCTGGCTTTTTTATGCCTCCCACAGGCCCCAGCATGGTTCACAGTCATTCGCCCTGGCAGGCAGTACGTACTGCCTCCACCTCAGCCCAGCTAGCGCATGCAGCTCCAGGAGGGCGCAATCCTGATTGACACCCCAAAAGTCTGGATGCTGGCTGAATGTGAATGCCAGTTATGTTGAGGGAAGGACACGTAAGCTTGTGTCAATGCCAGTCATGTTGAGGGAAGGACACGTGAGCTTGTGTCGACCTGCCCCTGTTCCATCTGCACCGCTCACCCGTGCCCCCACGCCCCCCTCCCCCCCGGCCGCCTAGGTGTAGGCAGTGGCAGGCCAATGTCACTCACTGTACGCACTGCTCCCCTAAACCCTGAACCCTAAAACCCTAAATCCTGACCATAAAACCCTAACCACATGCATGCAGGTGTGGCCGGTGGCGGGCCAATGTCAAGGGCTGTGTGACGTTCTCTCCACCGTGACGCTGGACGACGTTCTACAGGACAACCCTGACAACAGCGCCTCGCTGTTTGGTGACCCGCTCATCCTCAGTTGCGACACGCCCCAGACCTCCTTCCCATACTGCAAGTGAGTGCACCTGACACCTAACCCCTGACCACCCCTGACCACCCCTGACAACCCCTGAATCCTCAGTGCTACTGCATCCAAATTTGAGTGCGACGCAGAGCCCCAGGATTGTGGAGGAGAGGTGTGGGGATGGGGGGGATGACACCAGCGGGATAGCATGGGATGTACGCTCACAAAGCATGGGGTTGGACCGGCGGCCTGCTTGTCTGCTGTGTTGCAGCGGTATTGGCAACATGGCGATGGCAACACTCACTCGTCCAACAACCTTTGAATGCCAATCACTCAAGCATGCGGATGCATTCATGCATTTATGCTGCCCGTTCGGCGGCTACCCTTGCGGGGCGGCCGTCCTTCTCTCGATGCCATATCCTGGTCTCGGTGATGCAATTTCCCTCTCTCTCTTGCATGCACCCAAATAGTGGCCCTCCTCTCTCATGCCCGCAGTTGCTATCGCGGACTAATTACGACGGAATCTCGCATGACGGTGGACCCCATCAACAAATATGCGCTTGCGCCGTTTGACGTTGAGATGGGCTACTACTCCAAGCCACACGATGCCACCACGTGAGTGTGTTGCTTGCACAAGACGATCCTGGTGTTTCTGTGTTTGCTGTTAGGAAGGACCTGAGCAGTTGATGCAGCAACCCAGCAGTCGGGGCTCGGGGTGCATGGCGGATAATAGCATGCGCATCATGTGGGGGGCAGATGAATCTGATTATGAAGGGGTGGGTGGGG
>BDDA01000970.1:22115-35217 GCA_001662385.1 Chlamydomonas asymmetrica | reverse complement strand
GCAGCTTGCGGATGAGCAGCTCAGTGGACTTCTGGTACTTGCGGATCTCACGCAGAGCCACGGTACCGGGACGGTACCTGTGGGGCTTCTTCACACCGCCAGTGGCGGGTGTCTTGCGAGCGGCCTTGGTGGCCAGCTGCTTGCGGGGCGCCTTGCCACCGGTGGACTTGCGAGCGGTCTGCTTGGTGCGGGCCATCTTTGCAGGATGGAGGTTCTGTAAGGTTTGAAGAGAAAGTCAAGGTTGTTGATGAGGGCTGTGCCAAGTCAGTGAACAGGGGGCTGGTATATATGCAGTTTGACTGCTGCCGTTGTTGCATTCAAGGCGCTCTCCTCCATCGGCCGTGGAGCTGAGTCTGGCAGGGGCGATGCTGGCTTGGAATCAGGTTGCCGCGGAGGATCGCCGGGGCAGGTGCACAGGCGGATGTTGGCAGAGTCAACACCGCAAGTTTGACTGCATCGTCTGGGAGTTGACCCACAGCATAAAAGCCATCCTGCTGCCTCTGCCAAATCACAACTCTCAAGCACTTTCCACTCTTCACCTTCATCTCCCCAACAACTTCAACATGTCCGGACGTGGCAAGGGCGGCAAGGGCCTCGGCAAGGGTGGCGCCAAGCGTCACCGCAAGGTCCTGCGTGACAACATCCAGGGTATCACCAAGCCCGCTATCCGCCGCTTGGCTCGCCGTGGTGGTGTGAAGCGTATCTCTGGCCTCATCTATGAGGAGACCCGCACCGTGCTCAAGACCTTCCTTGAGAACGTCATCCGTGACAGCGTCACCTACACTGAGCACGCTCGCCGCAAGACCGTGACTGCCATGGACGTTGTCTATGCCCTCAAGCGCCAGGGCCGCACCCTGTACGGCTTTGGTGGCTAAATGGCCAGCCTCTGTGACGGCTGCTGATGTTGGCGAACCTGACATGGCAGTCAACATAGTCAACAAGCAGCTGCACAAACTCAAACGGTGTTTTTCAACACCACCTCTGTTCCATCAATATGTTTGTCTGCAACCCCTCAAGTCATAGCGACCTGGCCAATCAAGCGGCTGACTGCTGTGTGCCATGCTCACCCTAAGCATCACAGCATGTGCATGCACTGAGCAGGAGAATGTGTGGCGATATCAGCAGCCAAAACTGCGGGTTTGAGCTGCACACTCTGTTGGTGCATGCTTGGGCAACCACTTGCGTGCTCTGCACGCAGGCTTCAGCGCAGCGACAACCATTGTGGACAGCAAGTCCAAGCGCCCTTGAAGTGCTTTGATGTTGTTATCCGTCAAACTCTGAGAAATTTCTCCACACACAGCCTGCATGCAGCTGCATTGTCCACATCACATGAGCTGCCCACTCAGACTTCACATAGTCGTGCGAGACGCCTGCCACCACACGGCCTGCCTGATGGTATCCAATGCAGGCTCAGAGACTGCAGCATGCTGGGCGCCAGTTGGGTGCTGGTGCACAGCTGCATGCAACACCAGTGCCAAGGTATGTACACAGTATACACGGCATGCGTGCACATTGTGGATGTGCAGGTGAAAGGCAGCTGTGATGCTGCACCGTACCGCACAATGGCAAAGACTGATGCATGTACTGTCACAGAGCTCAGGACCGAGAGCTGAGGTGCAGCTTCAGATAGCAATCCATGCGCGTGCATAAACGCAGCGCGCACACAGCACACAGTCTGCGCGCAGGTATCGGTGCCCAACGCGGCCTCCTCCTCACAGCGCCTGCAGTCCTGCACGCAAGGAGATGGTGGCAGCAGCAGCAGCGGCAGCGGCCAGAAGACTGAGTCAGGTGCATACCTGGGTGCATAAGCAATCACAACAATGCTCTACACGTGGACCGTGACCCTAAAAACCCTGCCACCCTAAACCTAAAACCATGGCAGCGCCTGCATTCGTTTCACTTGCCAGCACCGAAGAGTGCTAGCACCTGTGTATTTGTCACCCTGCTTGGAGGCACTGGTTGAGCGCATGCATACGGTGAACTGAGTGGTGCCATTCGATGCACCACACAAGAGCCGTATGTGTGGATGGAGGGGGGTGCGCCGCTGAGGTCCCAGGCTTGCATGCGCACAAGCCGAGAGTCACTGCCTACAGTATTACACCTGTCTGTCAGTTATAGTGTGCACGTGTGGCGTGAGGTGCCTCAACTCTCTACGGTGGGTTTGCGCACGTTCCTGAGCCTTCACTTGAACACGCCACTTTGGGCATGCACGCATGCGTCTTGGTAGCGTTGGGCACCTTCACGCAGCTGTACGCGGGTGCGCATACATGCACACGGCGAGGGCACGTACGGCGAGCTGCGCTGCGTGCATCAAATGCATTGGGCGTAAACAAACCTGAACTGCTGGCTAGTGGCTACAGACCATGCCCATGCGAACCCCTAACCATATGTAACCTTGAACTTCCTACACGGTTCTGCGCCAACAGCAGGGCTATAGCCTTATTGCCTGGTGTGTGATCGCCTTATTACCTGGGCCGGTGCGTGAGGCCAGAGAGCTAATAGAGCTAGCTAGGGGTGGGCAGCATGCGTGCACAAGCAGCAGCAGGGCTGGGGTAGCACCGCATGCGCTTGCATGCGCATATGGAGACGGCAGAGAGACACCAGGATGCGCGCATATTGACGTACTTCACACGTTCACTGACCACAGCGCCCCTGCATGCACTATTGTGCATGAGCTGCTGCTGTGTAGCTCTTACATATGATGTAACAGTCTGGCGCCGTCCCCTCAGGTTACGCATGCGACTCTGGGTCATGCACCAAAAGCGGGAGCGGCCAAAGCGGAAGGGCCAAGGCAAAGTGTTATGTCTAGATAGCCTGTCTGGACCCTTGCATCCCTTGGGCTTCACCTCAGCAGTCCTCAAACCGCCTCAGTATCAGGTGTGTTGGTTGGTTGCCTGGCCAGGGGTGGTGAAGTGATTGAAGGGCTGTCACAAATTCGGGAAAGCAGTGATGCATATACAAGGTCGACCGCAGTTTAATCCATGTAATGCTCTGCTTTCCACCAAATGCATATGACGCCGTTGATGAGCGCAATACACATTCGAGACGAACGCCGAACTTCTTGATGAACGCGACCGACTGGACCGTTGTGACCAACCTAAACCTTCGCGTCGCTTGACCCAACCGCCACCTAACGCTATCGTGTAGAAAAGCCTTATGCTACACATGCATGTGTTGTCAGATGCTCCCCCGGCTGCGTCTGGGCTACCCAGTTGGCAGCAGACGCCAGCCTCGAGCCTGGCCAGCTGTGCTTGCCGCAGGAATTCCCAACGAAAATCGCTTGCTATTGGTCCTGCTTGCTTGAGCGCAATGGCTCAGTATTGCACGTCCCCTGAAGGCGGAGTGCTTCAAAAGCGCCGGAGTCGAAGCGGTTGGCATCTGCGCGGTAACCTCAGTGATCTGCACTCAAGCAGCTGTTTGCGGTGAGTGCAGCATATGACGTGGCAGTGAGACAAGCTGAAAAGCCATACGTCTGCTGACCGCTTGTGCACCCAGCTCAAGCTTTGCTCAAGCGTCGGGAACCCCACACCTTGCTTTGGTTGCGGCCACCTTGCTGTGGTATTGCTCAGTAAACTTGTACCTGGTTGATTCTGCTGTTTGCCGTGTGTTCTTTTGCTGTGGCGTGCACCCGGTGTTTGCCCAGGTTCATTGCAAGCCAGGCTGGTTCGCAATGGCTGACAACAACATCGAAATGGAAGAGTTGGACGTTGATTTCGATGAGGAGGTGGATCCTGAGCCCGTGTTTGAGGAAGTCGAGGAGGGCGAGGCCGTGATTTCGGCGACGGACGATGGGTTCACCGACGTCACCACCAACGAGGATGCCAGCGACGCGGCAGAACCAGATGACGAGCACGACCTCCTAACCGATTCAATTGACCTGGAGGAGCTGGAGACGGAGGTGAGAACCACGCTTGTGACAGCAGCAGCGTGGCTCTCAGCTTATGTCCGTGCATGGCCGTACAGTGCGAGACTTGCACTGATGAGCGCGCTGTCCACTGACAGCTGAGGAGCGGAGCGGTCACTGGCAACGTGACACATTGCTGGACGTTGCGGGTTGCTGCTCAAGCATGTGCAAGTTTCCGCTCATGCAGAAACCTCCGTGTACTGCTTGCGTGTAGCCAACGCTGTTAGAGCTGTTAGGGCAATAGCTGGCTGTCAACGACCCTTACACACAAAGATTATCCATACAGGACGCGCTGCTGGACCGTCTGTTGCCTCCGCTGCTGTCTGGTTGCTGTCATGCATGGTGGTTGATGGTGGTATGTGGGCTGGTGCACCGGCAGGTTGCGGAGCTGGTCACGCCTCAGCGCAGCACTCGCAGGGCTGTGGTGATCGGCATCAACTACTACAACCAGGTGAGCTGTGAGCTATGTGTTATGTGCAACACTTTGGTTTCACCAACGCCGTCTTTTCGCACTGAAGGTTCGTGCAGCAACCAACAGCTCAGACTGACTTGCACGTTTGTATGCGTCTTGTGCACAGTCAGTCCAGCATTTGTGTTTGTACCAAGCGCAGTAATCACGTTGCTTAACCTACAGCAAGGAGCTACTTGTTTGGTTGTGGTTGATCTGCAGGACGGCATGCAGCTGGGCGGGTGCGTCAACGACGCTATCACTTACGCCTGGCTGCTGGAGCGCGTTTACGGCTGGAAGAGGGACGAAGTGAGCCTGCAGCCTCAGCCATTATTGTGGTGGATTGCTCGTTGCGATTCGTTCCGCACACTGTGTGTACAACTGGGTGCATCTAAAACATGGGGTGTGTAGCACAAGGAGCACACAGGTGGATGGGTGTACGCATGCAAGGATTAACAATGTGCTTGTGGTTTGCGTGCCGTGGGTGCGCAGATTGTGGTGATGACGGATGCCCCCGGCAGCATGGTCACCGGCTGGCCCACGCGCGAAAACATGATCAGCGCAATGAAGGTACTGTGGTTGCACATGCATCAGGTTCAGTAATGAGGGGCTCATTCCTGTGCACCTGGCGATGATGACGCATGCACACATGCTTGGACACTGCATGTGCGTTCCTGCCGTCTGTAGAACGGACACCTGTCTGAATTCACAGGGCACTTAGAAAGCGACTCGCCGGTCACTGATGAAGGCACTGGCAGCTGATGGCCTACGGCCATGCCCATCATGTATGTCGTAGCAAACATCTGAGCACAAAGTGGCTGGCTGTCACGGACGATGTTGGGTGGGTGCAGGGCCAGCGGTTGCTGCAGGCAGGCGCGTTGCTGTCTGCTGCACATGCCGCTGCCCATCACATGGGTGTATGTGTGACTAGCGCACCGGCTGCTGCTGCTGCTGCTGCTGCTGCATCCGCCCCTGCAGGCGCTGGTGCAAGACGTGCAGGCCGGCGACACGCTGGTGTTCTGCTACGCGGGCCACGGCACCAGCGAGCCTGAGGTGGTGGCGGAGGGACAGACCGCGACCGAGTCGGACGCAATGAACGAGGCGCTGGTGAGGGAGTGATGAGGGGGAGGAGGGGTAGGGGGAGGGAGGGAGAGGGGGGATGGGGGAGAGGAGGGGTGGGGATGGGTGGGGATGGGCAGCCGGGAGCTGACGCCGCCTAGAGCTGATGCGCTAGCCGATGGCCCTGATTTGATGATTTCTTATCACAACCCACCAGCCTGGGGGCACGGCACCTGGGCGGGGGTGTCTCGCGTACTTTCCCGCGCAGCGCAGAGAAGCCATTGACGGCTTGGTGGGTTCGCCTTGGCTTTCACCGTCAGCTTGTGGAGTCGTGATGTCAGCAACAACTGCAATGTCAAATGTGGTACCGTCAGCTCAAGCCACATGACATGCCTCCTACCAACACACATGCAATCACCACCACCGCCGCCCTCTCCCTCCCCCCCTTTCTTCACACACACGCACACGCGTACGCGCACAGGTGCCGATGGATTGGGACACCAACGGCGTTATCCTCGACGACGAGCTGTACGCTACGCTGGCTGAGCCGCTGCCCGCAGGCGCCAAGCTGTACTGCTTTATCGACGCATGCCACAGCGGCACGATGATGGACCTGCAGTACAACTTCGCCTCCACAAGCACCCTCAAGCCAGGTGAGGCCATGTTGCTGTCAGCATGCATGGCGCTGTAACGATTGCACCCAAATACACGGCCTGCATGCACAGGCGACCGCCATGTGACAGCCACTGGGTGCCTGGTCCTGACTTTGCCAGCAGGCCATCGGTCTCGACAAGCAAGCTGCAACGGCTTGAACCATCTGAGGCTGTGTTGGTGGTGTGAGCATGCATGCATGTGATGCGTTAAATGCGCGCGTGACGCTGACTAGTCAACCGGCCTTGCAGACTGATGTTGCTGGGCTCTTGCGCAACGGGATGCGTGTGCGTGTGCACATGCCATGTGTGTGTGTGTGCGGCCACTGCCATGCAAACCAGGCGTTGAGGCATCCGATTACTACGACTACAACCAGTGGGAGACGACGTATGACTCCTGGGAGGAGCCGGTCAAGGCGACCAAGACGGCGGGAGATGTCATGCTGTTCAGCGGCTGCTTTGACAGCCAGACCTCCGCGGACATTGCCGGAAAAGGTGATTGCCATCACTTTGGGTATGATGGTAAAGGCCTGGGAGGAGTGGGGGGGGAAGGGGGGCGTGGGGGGCAGGGAGGCCGATGCGGTTGTTGGTAAGGGCCGGTACAATGCATGTTTGGGTGGATAGCGTCCATATTCGCCACCAACCGGGGGCCCAGCTGGTGTTATCCACCCAATTCCTAGTTCATGAGCAGGCGTCGTCTTGATTGACCCGGTTCCAACGCTGATTGGCTGCTAGCAGCTAGCACATGGCAGCATAGCGTATTCCTTGATTCATCGTCAACACTGCGCAGGCGGCCTGTCATCCCACACATGAGAGTATGGAACACCGCCTGGGTGGCCATACCACTCACGCACTGACCCCATGCGCGCATGTGCACGCACTGACAGGCAAGGGCGTGTCCGGCCTGCGCTCCGGCGCGTTCACCAAGATGCTGCGCACCTCCCTCATCGACAACGCCTTTGACCTCACGCCAAAGTGAGTAGGGCGGCTGGGGGCCTGTATTTCCGCAACAAAACAGCCCTTGTGCCGTCGCTATCCCCGCAGCCGCTGCCAGCTGCTGCTGCCTCTGGCGTGGCGTGTGCGAGGGATCTGTCAGTGTTTGTTTTGTGGGATGCCGTTCATTGTTTCATTTGTGGTGCAACCATACGGTAAGTGAGGTTAGGGTTTGGTATTATGCAGCCCGCTCTTTGTGCCTGCCTGCACACCTGGTAATCCACGCCACCTTGTGATGTGCTTTGCCTTTTCGATGAGCCAACCGTGGCCGTGCGGTGTGCATGTGACGCACGCCGCAGGCTGCTGCTCAAGGAGGTGAACAACCGCATCCAGATGTGCGGCTACACGCAGCGCAGCCGCTTCAGCTGCTCCCGCCCGGAGCTCTTTGACGCCACCTTCAGCCTGGCGGGGGACGGTGCAGTGCCGCTCGTGAGTGCGGCAGCGATACATTTGAACCTCACGCAGTACCTACGCTCAGGGAGGGAACAATGTGAATATACACGATTGAGCGTGCATGGATCATTATCATTCATGGTGATGGACCTGGTCGCCTTCAGGCCAAGTAGTACATCTCAAGTGCACCTGAGCATGGCAACCGTCCATTCCTCATCTCCTTGTGCCGTCCATGGCAGACTCTACCCGCAAACCCCACCCTTGATTGCTGACAAGGTCTCACCGCCATGTCACCCATCGTCACGCCAACCACCCCAGGACCTCCACCCCACCCACTGCATGTGTGGATGCCACGAATGGATGATGCCCACATGGATGGATGCTGCATGAATGCTTGATGCCATACTTTTATGCGGTGTGTCTCGCGTGTGCCATGATGCCGCGCAGGCGCCGTACAACCTCGCTCCGTACAGTGAGTCCATCGTGGTGCCAGACGCCTCCGCCCTGGAGGGCCTGGGCGGCATCACGGCCAGCCAATACGAGGTACGCAGGTGCTCCGTGACCCCTGACTGCCTGCTGCCCGCGGAGGTGTAAGAGTAGAGACTGAAGAATGCACAGCGCTCGCATGCCACGGGTAGAGCATCGCATGCACGCTACATGCAGGGAAGCGTCAAGAGTGCAGCGTTGTGTGCGCTCTGTGCCATGTGATGGGGCCGCTCCCTGTGCAGGAGAGCATGGTCAACGACGCCACGGAGGCGCTCAACGACGCCGTCAACGCTGCACCCGAGGACACGATCACCACGCGTGACATGTTCACGCGGTACCAGCAGCACAACAAGGAGACGAGGAAGGTCCTGCAATCGGAGATCAGGACCGTGACCAAGCCATTCGCGGGCGCTGAACTCGTAAGTGATACTGTAGCATAGCCATGATGTAGGGCGTTGATTAGCGCCGCCCTGCGCCTGAAGTGCCCCCCTGGGTGTGTCATATGCCCCTCCTGGGGGCACTACGTAGCCCTGCAGGCATGAGTTGGCATGCATTCCGCCTGGGAGCAGTGAAGAGGGGCGGCCGTAAAGTACTCTCATAAAGTAGATTCCCATGCTGGTTCGCATGGCGCCACGCAGAGAGCATGTGTGTGGTTGCAGGCATGATGTGTGCGTTCGCATGATTGGCGCAACCTCTAGCGTGCACGCTGGTGCCCAATCACGTGTGTTGAACATCAGGACCATGACACGTTGATGAGAGATGCGCGTGCGAGTGTGTGCAGGCGTGTAACTGTATGAGTCAACCCTCGAGCCGAGGACAGTGTCCTGATCTGTGCGTGTGCGTGCCTGTGTGCCGATATGCGCACGTGTGCGAACAGCCGCCCGGGGGCACCCTGGACCGTCTGTTTTTTGGCCTGGACCGCAACCCCTTCGCAAAGACCCCACGCCCAGACTGCAAGCTGAGGAGCCACTCGCTTGAGCGCTACGGGTATGTAATGCATGGAAATGCTTGCAGCACTCTCTCCCCGTGTTCCAAGCTGTGCGTTGTGTGTCAGTATGAGTATTGTGTGGTGGGAGTCCGCGTCTGCTATTAATCAGCATATGGAAACTGTGCTGCACAAGAGTTCTGCACAAGGGCGTGACGAGCTGTGCTGCTTGTGCCGGCTGGATCCCAGCGGGCTCTTACATGCAGTATCAGTTGTTGGGGCAGTACATCTGCGCTGCAGGTTTCAGGCGTATCTGTGCACTTATGATGTGGCGAGTGTGTTGCTGCTGTCATGCCGCAGCTACCGGTGATGTTAAGATGGACTGCCTCATTGTGTTCAATTTGTGGCAGTGGGCAAACTGCGCAGCATGCCTTGGTCACCAACCGCACACTTTGCTGCCCTGCTTGCCCTGCTTGTGTGCTGGTCTGGCCGCGTTCACCCGCCCACCCACTGGCGCCTCGCAGCCTGCCCAACCTGTTTTACACAACCAGGAACGACGGGTCTCTGCCGACGGTTGAGGCAAGTGGACACGCCTCTACTGGAATTGACATGTTTGGCTTCAGAACAGGAGGCCATTGAAAGCCGACTGGCGGTCCAAACACAGCCGATGCTGCTGACATTGTTTGTGAGCCAAGCTGCAGACCCCCCGTAGTGTATGCATTCCAAACACATGCATTATCATACGGCTTGCTGGCAGGTGTGCGCGTGCACATGCATGCCAAGCGTGCTGCTCAATGCATGCATGCTCGCCCCCTTGCGTGCAGGAGGACGATGCTGAGAAGGAGGCGTACAAGAAGATCAAGGCGGCGCAGAAGAAGCCGGTGGACATCACAAAGGAGTACAAGACGTGGGACGCGGTAAGGCCTTCTGAGGGCCCCTGCGGCTCCTCGCATGTCGCACACCCATGCAACTCGCTTTTCATGGGCCGTCGGGCTGAATGCCTCAATGCCAACATGATAACGTTTGAGGCAATCTCTCTTGATTCTGGGGTGTGTCTGCGTGCACTGAAGCACCGACCAGATGGCGCGTAATCAGTCAAAGACTCACTCCATTGCTTGGCTACCGCGCTCATGCACGCCGCACTGCAGGCCCAGAGGAAGGAGTTTGAGAAGGCCTCGGGGCTGGTGATGAGCAGCACCGCCCCGACGGAGGGCGCCGGCGCCAGGCACCGCGTGAGGAAGCTGCACATTCGAGTAGTCCGCCGCAAGAGCGACGCGACCAGGACCCAGCAGGTGGTGGTGGGCATCAGGACAGAGGTGCGTGCATGCACGAGGTCTGTCTGCAGTGCTTCGGTCTGTTGATGCTTTGTATGTACTGTCTGCCAGTAAACAAGCCCTAGATAGGGAGCGCTTACATAGACGTTGGTTTCCAGGCTCTGGAGCAAAAGTGCAGGAACAGCATTAGAGCGACAGATGGTGCCCACACATGGCCTGCCGCAGTTCTTCGACGGGACGGTTTCGGAGCAGGGCAGCTGGTACGACACCATGAACACCTCGTTCTCCCAGAGCAGCTGGTTTGGCGGGGAGCCCTTCGACCAGACGACCGAGGTCATCACCAAGACGTTTGCGGAGGACGAGTACGTCACGCGCCTCGCGTTCGTGACCGACAAGTACCAGATGCCCGAGGACTGGCGCAAGAGGGCGGGGGAGGACCCCAAGGTACGCAGCGGACTGACGGTTGTACTGGATTGTAGTGGATTGGGTTAATTTGGATTGGGTGGTTGACGCTTGTGCCATACGGCGCTCGCGCTCCTGACCTGTGCGTGGTGCATCAAGTGCATGTGATCGTGGCGGTTTTGAAGCATCAAGCATGGCGCTAAATACGTCTGCATGCAAGCGTGGAAGCAGCATGCATGGACATAGCTCTGGGTCTTTAAGCATCGCAATCAAGCCGCACGTGCACGTAATATGAGCTAGTCAGTTGACCAACGAATTACACCAAAGCCGTCTTTTCACTCACTGGCAGCACAAGCACGGACGGCCTGCACCGCATGGTGCGTTGGGGGATCCACCTGTCCATGCACAAATTGGGCGCAGCGGCGATCGGTGCATATACGCAACGTGACGCCTGCCTGGGCGGTGTGTGTATGTTTCTGGGCTGCTTGCTGGCCGCCGGCTGTGCCGTGTGCAGAGTGAGGAGCGTGCGCTGCTGATTGCGCACCCCGAGGGCGTGCCGGTGCTGCGCAACATCCTCATCGCAACCAGCAAGGAGGGCCCTAAGGGTGACATGGCGTTCAACGAGCGCCTCAAGTCCAGGGGCAAGGCCGCGGTGCGTTACATATCGTACGTCAGATCGCTGAGCTAGCACGGTAGCGATATGGCTGCACGCTGCATGGACCAACCGGCCAGCGGGTTGTTTGGCGGTACACCAACGCCTCTATGATGGTCCTGGTGTTGCGGGCATGCACATTGGGATTAACCGCTGGTGGTGATGATATCAACGACCTACAGGGATTCAACAAGGACATCGATTGGTTGCACGGCGACTGCATGCACCCCTGTTGCAAAAACCCTGGTGCTCTGCCTGACGCCTCACACTGTGTCATGTGGTGTGGGAATGGTGTGGGAATGGTCGCAGGTGGAGGCGTGGGTGGGGCCCGGAGCGTTCCTCATGGGGTGAGTGCGTGATGGCAGACACAGCAGTACGTACGTGTTTGAGCTGTGCATTTGGTGGGCGACTCCGCCGCTGCTTTTTGACACTCGTTGCAGGGAGGGGTTCAGCGGCAGGCCATGGGTCGCGTCCGCTCGCAATTGCATTTAGCAAGTAGTAGGATGAACACTCAAGGAGTGCCAGCAGGATGCAGCCATCACAGCAGCAAGCAGCGCAGGTCACTGCCATGTTCCACGCAATTTGGCTTGGGTGGCCACTTCTTTGCGGTCCAGTGGGGCTATTTGGGCACCTTGCTGCCCTGCAGACAGCCGCATGCACATGAGGGTAGGTGCAGAAATTGCAAGCATTTCACCTCCGTGCAAATACTAAACCTAGGCGGCTTGCTTGTCCGCACCCACCTGCTGTCCTGTACCATGCCATCACTCATCATCAGCTTCAAGCTGGACTTCTTGTCCTCCCACCTGGGCATCCGCCAGTTCCCCATCGCCACCATCAGCGCCATCACCACAGAGCCCTTCATGACCAAGTGAGTGACGAGCAAGCGGCTTGCGATCATCACAGCCAGGTGTGATGAGCACCAAGCACCATGATTGCATAGCACACCAGCAATGCCTCGGCATGCACCTGTGTGGTGTTAGACAGCGTGCCACGTCCGATCGCATTCTGCCGTGCACCACGAGCGCATTCTGCCGTGCACCACGATCGCATTCTGCAGTGCAACACGATCGTTTCGGTGCAAGCATCAATCTACGGCATGCACTCCTGGATGCCCCGCTCTCATGCTACACACGCTTCTTCTTCCTTGCAGGTACCTTCCGCTGGTCTCCACGGCTCTGGTGAACGATGCCCGCACCTACGTGGACCCCGCGGATGGCAAGACCAAGTTCATCAAGATCAAGTCCTACACGGTGATTGATGCCTGGGGTACTAAATATTCACAGTAGCGGGCGCCAGCCAGGACAGTTTAGCATGCGTGGCATGCTGAGTTGCGGATGGTAGACCCCCCCCACACACTCCCCCACCCCCCACCCAGCCCCTGACATCCGCTGGCCCTCCATTCCTCACCCACTCCCTCACGCTCCGCCTGGTACCCCACTCCTCAGTATCCTCCACCCTCTTCCTAACCGTCTACGGATGCCTGGGCAGCCGGCTCCCCCCGCCTGAAGCCTCCCTGTACCTGCCTGCCTCTGCCTCTGCCTACCGCTGTGCAGATGAAGGTGCGCACGCAGGACCTGGTGGCTGCGACGTACGGCATCCGCCTGGCGGAGCCCCGGCCCGCTGGCTGCACGTTCCTGGTGAACGGCTCGCTGGTGGACCTGTTTGAGGACAAGTGGCTCGAGGTAAGGGAGAGAGGGCGGCGGGCGTGAGGCGATGCCGACACAGCTCAGGATGTAAAACAATGGCTGATACAACTGCTTTCGCTGTATGCAGTATGCTATGTTGCATGAATGACTTGGCCCCCGCCAGCACACACACACACACGATCCTGGTTAGTATGGGCCGAATGCATGCTGCATGGGACGTGTCACGATGTGATGAGATGGAGCACATGCAAGGATTGGTTGGTTGGCAAT
>BDDA01000970.1:0-16349 GCA_001662385.1 Chlamydomonas asymmetrica | reverse complement strand
ACATGCCGCTCATCCAAACCTTTGTTACCCCCCCCCGCCCCACACACACACACCTGTGGGTATGGAATGACACACCCTGCATGCGCCTATCTACCTGGTGATGCGTGCAGCCGCAAACTGGACCGTCAAGAACATCATTGACCCGGTGACAGGGGCCATCAAGGACGTTGCCAAGATGGTAAGCGAGCATTGTGGGCGTCTGAAGAGAGCAACATTTTGGTGGCAACGGCCACTGCTGCAGGAGCTGCAACTCGCACAGCAATTACAGCAGACTGTATAGGGCAGGGTGTCAGGTGTAAACTGCAGCCGTGCAAAAGGCGGCAACCAAGATTTGGAGTTGGCAAGTTGGGGAGCTTGGTCGGTTCCCGGCTGGCGAGCATGCGTTTAAATGAAGTTGCGGGGTGCCCGATCGATGCAAAGTGGAGAGCAATGAACCTGAGTGGCTCATTAGCGCCACAGCATTCGTACCTACCACGTACCCATAAGCGATCACGTGCACAAACTGGACGAGCTACTCACGCCCATGCCTAGGATCCATGCACAGAGGCTACACATATCAGGCACTCCAAATCGCTGAAGCTTGGAGTGTGCAAGCGCAGGCCGGCAGTCGCAGTGTCCACGGAAAGTCGGTGCTCACGAACCCCCCCGAACCCCTGAAGTCCTGCATCGCTGAACCCCTCGCCTGACCCCCTGAGCCCATGCAGGCGTACCAGAGGATGAAGCAGGGCCTGGCGGAGTGGAGCGCCCAGCTGGGCGCCGCCTTCTACGCCACCGCCATGGCGATCAAGAACACCGCGCAGGCCATATCCGACCTGGGCGCCAGCGTCTTCATAGACTCCATCAAGATGGCCGGCAAGGTCAGCAGCGCCTGCACGCATGCGCCATCGATTCTTATCGCTTTTTCCTTGGTTAGGCCGTAGGCCAATAAACACAAGGCAACTCCGCTGCGATGTGCTGCGCTAACGTGTCGTTGATCGCACTGTAAGCAACAGCTGTTGAAGCCCAACCCTGTGCCTTGCCTTGCTTTGCTGATTGCGTGAGCCATGTGGCTAGTGCGAGCATGTGCGTGACCACATGGCGATACCTACGGATAATGACAGTGCAGCTGCACACTCCCTCCACCTGCGGCATGCAGCATGCTTTGCCTGTGATGGTTTGTGCAGCTGCATAACGTTGCAAAGGCACACGGCCTATGCTGTCAACTGTGAGTCACCGCAACATCACAGTTTGGAACCTACGCCATGGCGACGCCGCTCGTCGATGTAGGTGATCGGCATGTGTTTCAAGAGGTTGACTGACGGCGTCCTAGTCGCCTTCCACTGGGTGGTTGACGGCATCAACAAGGTGGGCGCGTTTGTGGTGAACACCTGGAACGCCATGGTGGACGGCGTGAAGTGGTTGGTGGACAAGGCCATCGAGCTGGGCAAGAAGGTGAGCGGGGTCCCGGCACCATTGAGGCTATCGTCTGGATGGGTCAGAATGTGAACTGTGGAATCCCGGCGTGTCCAAATGCGCAGGAGTCATGAGTGAGCGTGGCACGGCATGCATGATTGGCGTTGTCCTTCAATGCATGCAAGGTGTTGGCGGCAGCATCAATGCGCACAGCGGGAGCGATGCACGCTGCGATGCATTCGAGTGTGCAGCATGCATAACAGGATTCGGTTGGGGGTTGTAACAGTTGGAAATACTGGGCACGCACACAGGTGATCGAGTTCATCACGTTCTTCTTTAACCCGGCTGACATCTTCGTGACCAAGAAATCCATCATGGCGCTCTACAAGACCAGCAGGGTGCGTGTGCTGCTTGCAAAGTGCCGCACCGCAGGCATGCTTGTATGCCTCACAACGGTATTAACAGCAGCTGCCTTGTTCGCCCATTATGTGGTGATGTTACTGGTTTTGCATAAGTTCACGCTTGGTTACTGCTCACCTCACAATGCAAACGCGGTGGGTGGGTGGTGGCTGAAGAGGGAACATAAGCCATATATTTAAACTATCCAATCTGGCCTCGCATGGAAGCCAGGGAAGCATTGAGAGGCGCACCAAACACCTCGCTGCGCCTCCACCACCCCACGCACCATTGTCTTCCTCACTGCATCAAGCAATCACAATGCCTGGCGATCATTACGGATGATCACTCATGCTTCTGGTTGCCTTTCCAGGACACGTTTTACTCGTGGGTAGGAGGCGCGGACAGGTGGATCGACAAGACGCTGGACCAGATGATCGCGCGCGTGGGCGACGCCGAGGGCTCCTTTCTCAAGTGGGCCAAGAACCCCAACTGCAAGGACCCCGACGAGGTGCGGAACGGTGCTTGCATTCCTGCCTGAGGTTAGTTGGCTGCGCGCTCAAAACAAAGACGGGCACGTGCATGCAACCCTACATGTGCGCTATGTGCGGCTCGTTCTGCTAGTACGTCGTTGTACGTACGCAATGCAATGCGCTGGAGTTGTGGCTGTACCTTGAGGTGGCAGCTGCAGCACAGCGTGCCGCTAGCGGCCCGCAGCCTGCCACACAAGCTTTCAAGACAAAATCCTCACATAACCCAGAGGCTGTTCCTAGCGAGCTTTGTGTATCTGTGATGCCCTGCGACAGCTTGTGACACCAGCGACCATGGAGCGGCAGTTGCCACATTTTAAGTGCTGGGCACATTTGCTAACGCCAACCTTTCGTTGGTATGCATCCCTATTTCCCGTGAGAAGCAGAGCAGTCCAGCAGCCCTTGCTACCCTGTCTGCTCACGTTTGCTTGTGCGCCGTGCGCTGCAGCAAAGCGGTGGATCTGGTTTCGGCAGCAAAGTGGCCAAATTTCTGAAGGGCGTCGGCGGCGTTGTCGGGGGCATAGCGGAGGCGGTCATCAGCTTTATCATGGATGTCATCCGGCGCGTCCTCAAGGTGAGGTCGTGTGTTGACGAGCAAGCAACTGCTCTGACCTGTGGCTTGCGCTGATGAGAAGGTTGGCGTAAGTGAACAAGCCGCCCCAGAGAGCAACAGGCAGCGGTGCAGTTGTACCGATGCATGCGCACATTAGAGGCGTGGATTGCCAGCAAGCTAACCTGAGAGGAAGCGCACGTGCGCCGCAAGCGCACTGCGCACGCATGCATATGCGACGATGCGTACACTGCTGCATGCATGCAGCGTCTCTGTTCACGTGCACGGCGGCCCGTGAGGCATAAGGCTGCTCATGCAAGCAGCGTTCAGCAGACCTGCTAGTAGTTGTGTATGATTCCAGAGAAAGTAAAGAGAATAATCACACCCTCCCCACCACCCTCCCTGTTCCCCCTGTTTCCCCATGCCGCCCCCATGCTGCGCCCGTGGTCCCCCCCCCCTCCAGGCGCTCAACCCAGACTCTATCTTCAAGAAGGCCATCGCGTCGCGCCGCGCTGCAGGCACGCTGCCTGCAGGCATGAGTGACGACCCGCTGGGCAACATCGGGTCCACGATGCTGAACCTGGCGTCATCCCTCGGCAAGGTACGGTACTGCACATCAGCGTGCGTGCGTGCGTGCGTGCGAGCGAGCGTGCGTGCGTGCGTGAGTGCAGGGGTACGCTGGCGTGCTTTGGGTTACGTATTAACGTTGGACAGTTGAGATTGTTGGCCCTGTTTGGCGTGGCTGACCGTGTCTGGACTGGCATGGCATGTTGGCATTCGGTCCATGATAAACCATCAGGTGCGCAACACACACTCCGTTCCTCGTCTGGACTGTTGGTGGGCCGTGATCACAGACCTGTGTCAGCACTTGGTAAACACGACAGGCAGGCTGCTTTAACATGACATGCAGATTGTGCGTTGCTGCACTCCTTAAATGCTGATGTCCTGGCTGTCCCTGCCTCTACATGCATGCAATGTACTGCACGGTCCTTCATACGGTAGATGGTGGCCGACGCGGCGGCCGAGGCAAACATCCTGGCGATCATCACCAAGTGGGCGCCGGCGGCGATCGAGTCGCTCATCGGCGGTGCAGGCCTCGACGAAGTGCTCATGCAGTTTGTGAGTCATTTGATGGGGGAGGGGCCTGGTCACGCTGCGAGACCTTATTGTTGTCGAGGCAAAGCACACTGTCTTGTTTCCACGCCTGCGCCTGAGCGTGCATGCGCCTGCTGTGCCCCGGCGGCGGAACAATGACAGATGTTTCACACGCTCCTGCCTATCTCCATGCACACACATGCACACACGCGCACACCGCACACCGTGCGCTTGATGTCAATCCTGTCTGCGTTGGCTGGATGCGCTTTGTTTGGTGTGCCTCCATCGCAGGTGGGTCAGGTGGCTCTGATCTGCAGCGGCGGCCTGAAGCAGGCGCTGACCATCCTCAAGCAGATCAATCTCATGGACCTGGTGGCGCTGCCATTCATGCTGCTGGAGATGACGGCGTCAGACTTCCTAGGCGCATGCATCTCCATGCTCATCAACCTCATCCCCGGCCTCGGCGATCTGCAGTGTAAGCCTACCTACCTACAGCCAGTGTTGTTGCTGGTTACCCGAATACGCGTGCCTCTCTTTTGCATCTGCTGGGAATACTGGGAGCATGGATAACGCCAAAAAGTGAAACAGCGTGAAAAGGAGCGCCCTCGCCTGCAGTCCAGCCTGTGATAACTTGATGGTGCATTGCTGCTGCGCTGCTTGCCTTTCGTTTGTAACACGTCTTATGGTTTGCGCCGGCAGTCATCGCCGACACGTACACGGCTATCGTGGAGAAGTTTATCGGCAAGATTGCGCTGATTGACATCCTGGCGCTTGCCATTTCCATCCCCGTCACCTTCACCATCAAGGCAAGGTGCTTGCAGCGCCTGTGGTGCGCTCTGCCCTGAACAGCTACCAGCCATGGCGGGCATACGTCAGTGTTGAAACTGTTGGAACGCGAACCGAGGCGGCGGGGGGATGGGGCGGGGGGATGGGGAGGGTGGCGGCGGCGGGGCGTAGGCGGAGGTGTACACGGAGCTAACGGGGCTTATGCATGTTTGGAGCGGCACGTCTGAACTGGTGTGTTAGGAAGGGGCATAAAGGTGAGGGTGTAAAGGTTGTCAAGGAAGGTGAGGGGAGTGGCCGGGAAGGGTCGTTCGCTCACACTCACACTGGCACCGCTACGCCGATGCTGGCAAGTGGCGGGGCGATGACATGTCCAAGGGCCTCAAATGCATCACCGGCTGCGGCATCACCGGCTGCGGTGCTGTGGCGTCCACCTGGCGATGCTTGCTGCTGTGCTTGGGTGCCGCGTGTGTTGCGTGTACACGTGAGCAGGCGCGGCCAGATGGCAGGAAGGCGTGGGACGCATTCAGTGACATGCAGGAGGAGTTCTGGGACAAGTGCACCCACAAGCACAGCACTGAGCCGTCCGCATGGTGAGGGGGCGGGGCGGCGCATGTGACATGTCACGTGTGCACATCCGGTATGCATGTTGGCGTGCACCGTGCATGTGGGCGGCTGCGTTTGAGGCTGCCAGACCGCTCATGTTGTTGTGGACATGAGGCAACGTGACCTGCTTGGAGCATCCAGAGCGTGTTCGCAGGGACGCCAAGATGTGTGCATTACTGCATTGTCCAAGCACAGTTGCCATGCGCTCTCCCCATGCAACCTCATTGATGTGTAACAGGCCGGAGGAGGAGCAGGTTGAGACGTACGAGGCCCTGGCGGTGGGCAACCCGGTCGGGATGGATCACCCCGGGCAATCCGAGGGCGTCATCATCCTCGCCAACGGCAAACACATTTCTCTCAAAATGGTGAGCACTACATCCTCCACAATGTCAGCGTTCCTACCTGCCGGATTGCTGATACTCACGCATTGGTTGCGCTGGTCACAGCAGCGATGATCGGTGTTACCAGATGCCCTGTCCTTGCTTGCAAGGGCTTCAGAACGTGAAACCTGCCGACGTGTTACGTAGTGCCAGCAACAATGTTGAAAACTGCCAGCCGGGTACGCATCGGTGCGCATTCATTGGGGTGTATCGAGCGACGCTGCAGGTATTGACGCGTCGTGCGGTACTGCGGTGTGTGTGCAGGGGATGCTTGGATGTCTGGGGGAAAGCATGGGCATGGGTGTAGGGGGCTTAGGGGTGTTGGTCATGGTGATGCAGGTGCAACTGTACACATCCGGTGCGCATGGGTCATGCGTAGCTCCAGGGGCGGCAGGGAGGGGTGGGGGCGGGCTGGCCATGGCGCTCTGCATGTGGTGGCACAGCTGGCGGCACATACAGCCGGTGCGCAGAGTGCGTGCATGGAGCGATGGACGTCATGCTACCGCCCACATGGCTGCTCCGCGCAACACTCCCACACCAATGGGGCTGTGCACGGCTCATGTGCGGTGTGTCTCTGCTGTGAGCTCGCCTCATCGTACTCATCTTTCCAAGCCGGTGCTTTGCCGTGTCTGTGCCTATGTCCTACACTTGGCATCCCGAAATAGCGACCGTGACGCGGTGCGGTGTGTTGTTGACTTGTTGCTGTTGCTCCTCCGCCACACACCACACCGCAGGCCCGCAGCGTTCTGCGGCACGTCGAGCTCTACGCTAACTTCCTGAGCCAGATCACATGGTGAGTGAATGCACACAGCGCCATGACATACTAGCTGCCGCGCAGCACACACGCAGCACAAAGGCTGCGCCCAGGCATACTTTACGTTTTCGCGCTGGCGACTCGTTAGCCCAGGACTTCACCCGCCAGGAAAACCAGTTCACAAGGACGTAGGATGTACATACGTCAGTTGCTTCAAGCAATTAGGCGCTGTAGAGCAGCAGTGCCGCGTCTCCATGGTGGCGGCGAGCCTGCATTGAGTGCATGAACCACCGACGGATGCGTGTTGCCGTTCTGCTTCAACTTCCAGCTGCCTATCTGCTCTGGCTAGGCTTGAGCTGAGCCACAGGCATACCTGGGCTCGCAAAGCACACACATGCATTGACCTGCTGTGTCGTGATAATGTTGATGCATACTGGGTCGTCAGGCCCAGCTGCGTGCTCTGGCAGCTATATGGCGGCTCTGATGCCGTTGTCTTCTGTGTTTGTGTTGTGCCGCGCGAGCAGGAACTTGTCGTTGCTCAAGGTGCAGGTGCGTGATGTATATAGGTGTACGTGCACCCACACCTGCAAACATGCACTGCACTGCAGATGCTGACCATGCACACACACTGACACGCAGCGTGAGCACACCAGCTGAGCGCTCAAGTCTCTCACCAATTAGGCAGTTTCAACCTGGACTCAACCTGCAATGCGCTGCCCAAAGAATCAGAAACTGCACAGTGTTGTTGACACATAGAAATACGGGTTTACCCAGCATCAACCACGCTTGCGGCAACTAACCCGGCTCACTGTTGTGATTGTTTGCTGAATGTGCCAACAGGCGGCGAGCTTCGTGTCCAACGCGCTGTTTGTGTCGTTTGCGTATATGCCGTCTGAGCTGACCGAGATGCCGCACAGCAGGGGCGAGCAGTGCCTGGCGACTTCCACCCAGGTGGTCATCTGCCTGGACCTGCTGACCAGCGCCGGTGAGTGTGGGTGCACTGAGACCAAGCTTACAGGTTATACTTCCAGTAGCGTTCGTCCCGGGGACGAGGGAAGCAGAGTTGGCGCAGTTTCAGGCACGGGAAGGGGCAGGGGGGCCAATGGCCGATATCAGCCATCTGTCCAGTCAAGGGTTAACTGGGTTTGGAGTGGTGGGTTTACCCAAGACCTGGTGGCATGAGCTTGTACAGCGGGCTACAGCTCAGAGTGGTGACAGACCTGAAGCAGCATGGCATGGACCTGACAAAAACGCATCTCCATGACAGAGTGCAAATTTGGCACATCGCTATGGATGATTGCGCAAGTGCCAACATGTACGGTGTGTACGGAGCAAGATGGGGAACGACCCTGTGGGTTCCTCTAGCGCACCCCACCCCACAACACACATCTCGCCTGACTTTCCGCTCGCACCGCCTCACAACCTTTGCCTCCACCACTACCTTCGCTGCCACGTATGCGCAGCTGGCGAGAAGCTGCCGCATACGGCAGAGGCTATGATCAAGGTGGTGATGGCCTTCATCAGGGCCACCGGCTTCCTCACAGGTACTGTAGGGAATGGTGGCGTGTAACGTGTGTGTTGTGCGTTGGTTGCATTTGTTCTCAACTCGAGCGGTATGTCAGGAAGCGCTCTTGCCAGAGCACCTGCCTTCCCCACAAATAACGATGGCAATGTGCATGGGAGCAAGGCACAACAGCACAGCAGCAGCTGACTGGTGGCTGCATCACAGCGGCAGACTTGATGACACCGTCATGGGTGTGCATATATGCGCCAAGGAGCAAGCGCAGAGGTACCGCTGTAGCTGCGCTCCAGTGTCAATGGTTTTCTTGGAATTCAGTGGGGGTTCTAGGGGACTGTGGGCATTTGCAGGTGACCCTTGGGTTCTGTCTCAGACTCTCAGTTGTTTTGTGTGACTGGCTTGCACAGGCGTCATTCTTGATAACTGGGACTGGGACAAGCTGGAGATCGTGAATGAGTCGTTGGAGTCTCTGCTGATGCTGATCGAGGCGTTCGGAGGGTGCCTGAAGAACCCCGTGGCCATCCTCAAGCCGGGCAACCTTGTGTGGATCGGCGCCCACTGTGCAGTTGCGGGCCAGATTGCATCGGACGTGATTGATGGTGTGTGAGAGGCCAAGAACATGTGTGCTGCAGCAGCTAGCAGTGTGTGTATGTGCGTGAACAGGCGATGCGCATGCCAGTTCTGCGACCTCCCGCATGCTGTCAGGGGTTGGCGTCCAGGCTTATGGTCTCACACATGTTTGGCTCCGCTCAGTTGCATATGGTTTGTACGTCCTTTGGTCATCTTGGCCCACGTTACGCAGAGAGGCCACTGCATTGCGTTTGCCGGGGCCTGTACCAGCATGGTGTCGCCAACCTCCCACAGCAGCTGCTGCTGCCATGTGCATAAAGTCTAGCTAGCTTCGCCTGCTATTCCTCAGCTGGCCGTCAGCTGGTTCCCAGTGGCATCTGACCCATGCAACATGGCTCGCTGCTTGCCTTGTTGTCATGCTGACAAGGCTCGTCACCTGCACCGCTTCACTGCAGGCTTGTTGTACAGTACCGTTCTGTCTTAGGAATACATTCTGCACGCCTCTTGTCGGTCATGCTTGGGTAGAGCCATACATTCCGCTTGGGGAGCAGGAGGCATGCTGTGCGGTGGTTCACAATGCCAGCGTGTGCCTGTGCGCGAATAACATGCATCCTGAACCTGCCCGGCACAGGCACATGATTGTTGTTCGTCAGTTGCGTCTGCAAGGCAGAGGATTGAGTTGGCATGTGTTGCCATGGCCATGGCCAATGTTTGACAACACGATCTGAGCCCTGAGAACTGCTTGCTACACAAAGTGTGTGCGTGTAGGTGGTGAGGCGGGTAGGGGGCGGGGCGGTGATGGTCTGGGAGGTCACTCGCTGCCAATCTTGTTGCCGCTGCTGCGAGCAAGGCACAAATGCATCTACCATACCGTGTCAGTAGTGCGTGCCTGGCAATGGTGTAATGCTTTCCAGCAATCTGTTGGTGTGACTGTTATATGTTCCGCAAGCCGCCATTGGTCTGAATGGCACTGCTGTACCAGCAACCGTCATCACGCATGTAGCAGGCAGCGGACAGATCAGTGGCTGTGCTGCTGCCACGCTGAGTGCGCACACGAGATGCTGCGCGTGTCAGCGAACACTGCGAGCAAAACAGATCCCCCTTGCCCGCCTCATTTCTGCTACCGAATTTTGGATTGTAACCTACCAGTACCCACTAATCTGAGCCGTGGACAGAAGTCTCGGATTACGCTCACAGCAATCGGTGAAATGATGCTGCATGCACTGATTCACACCAGAAAGGGCAATGCTCAGCGAGCGACTGCTGACCAGAGAGAGGCGAGTGCATGCGAGCCTGCATGGGGGCTACAGGATTGCATCAATCGTGGACGCACTGGGCCTTCACATCACGGATTTGACGGCGTGCTTGATGCACTGAATGCTTGCTGCATGGAGCATGCGTTGCACCCCAAGAGATTGAGCGCTATCGATGCAGAGCAAGTGTTGCAGGGCGTGCCATGCGTGCACAGCGTTGCGTGCGCCTGGTATGTACGCATGCACATGCATGCTGGGATGCTGCCCAAAGGGGTGACTGCTGAAAAACCACCACGAGCACAATGTCACAAGGCTATGTGTCACATACTATCACTTCCGGGCTGATGCTCAGATTGGGCTTGTGCCTGCCGTGCAACTCCGCTCAACGAGGGGACTGGTCCATTTGCCTACCCAGCGGCCAATGTGGTGGACAGGCTCTTGCGCTTTGAGTTCTTTGGCCACACACATGTATTTCTCTACAAGCAGTGGCTGAGACTTATACTAATGGCAGGACATTGCCGGCTTGTTTATTTGTAGCATACTAGTGGCAGGAATTGCTGGCTTGTTTATTTGTAGCACCGACTTCGGCTGCCAACAGCAATACAAAGCAGGACAATCGATTACAGACATCACGTTGTGGCTCTGAACGTACTATTCGAGCTTGATTGCGTTGCTCTGTATGTGTTGCAAATTGCACAGGCATGAACGTAGCGTTCGCTGTGAATGAACAGCATAAAACTGTTGTTCCACGGTGACAATGTACACGCCAGTCGCCACTGCTGAGCGTAAACGGTCAAGCTGTTTCAAATTCGTTTTCACGAACAGTACTGCAGCCCGCACCTGGTCAACCTGAGCTATGTGTATCGACAGTTGGTCAGTTAATGACCTTTGACATGACCGGAAGCCGGTTTCGTCCACAGCCCATCCGCAATTACGAGCAGTGCTGATTCTGAGGGTTTTTGCTGCTGTGATTGTATGCACAGCACTTTACACAAAGTGAATTTGGGTCTTACTTGGACGGAAGTGCCCAAAGCAGGCCACGTTACCACCCTGAACCCAAGGTGCAGGTTCCCCACAACGGCATGAGATGCAGCACACCGGCGTCTCCCTGCGACTGCCCTGTGACTGCCAGCCGGGAAGGAACAACTCACTTGGAAACATAGTGTGTTATGATATACGTCATACTCTCGACCTACCGTTATTAAAAGGAGGTCCTGCGCAATTACAGTCAACGCGTTCACCAACCGCTCAGCAGCGTTATTCACAGACACTCAGCACGCTCTCAATGGCAAGCTGAACTAGAAGAAAGTCGTTTATTACAATACAGGGACCAAAGGTGAGCTGCATTCACGTTACGACGCTAAACCGAAGTGTGTTGCCGCAACCTTGTACACCCAAATGCATGTACACCCGCACCAATAGAGCAATCGTGCCCGTGTCAGCACTGTTTGTGAAATTCCGAGACATTCAAAAATGTTGTGGCACTGAAGAGAGGCTATGACTGTCGATTGCGGCTTCCTGTCGTGTCGATGATGGATGCGGGGTGCAGAACTGAGTGCAGTCTGAGTCAAGGTAGTTGCAAGGCACCTGTGAGGCTTCACATTCCAAGCTGCACGCTATGAAGGCGCAGCCAAGGGCCACGATGCTGCTGCGGTTGACGCTTGTGAGCCTGGCAGTGCTCCTGCCGCCCACCGCAGTGTGGGCCGTGCCGACAGTCGACAGCCTGCAGGCGGACGTCGACGCACTGCGCGCAGTGCTGGCAGACACGCAGGCCGAGCTTGTGTCCGTCAAGGCCTATCAGCACCACACCGCCCCGTTGGTGCGCTTTGACGCGGGCGCTCTCAAGACCATGTTCGGCGACATATCGCCCAACGGCACGCCCGCCATGGACAGCGCAGGCAACGTCTACTTCTCAGACACGCGTGGCCACCGCATCTTCAAGGTGACGCCGGCCAAGCAGGTGTCGCTGGTTGCAGGCACGGGCGCGCCGGGCAACTCACCTGACCCGGCAGTCGCCAACTCATCACCGCTAAACCAGCCCTGGGGCCTTGTGCTCGACCTGACCGGCAACACGACGCTCTATGTGTGCGACAGTGGCAACCACGCCATCCGCGCCATCAACCTCGCCACCGGCATCATGACGATGCTCGCAGGCACGCCAGGCGTTGCCGCGACCTCATCCTCACCCATCGGTAACGGCGAGTCAGCTCGCACCGTCGCCCTCAACCGTCCCATGTATCTGACCCTCTCACCTGATACCCCCACCATGTACTTCTCTGAAACCGGCCGCAACATGATCCGCTCCATCGCGTTGGGAACCACAGTCATAAGCATCAGCCCGCCGCGGCTGGTGAACAACATGCTCGGCACGTTGGTGGGCACTGGCGTCGTCGGCTACTCGGCAGACGGCACGGTGGCCAATACAGCCAAGCTGAATGCCCCCATGGGCCTCTCCATAGGGCACGATGACGCGTCCATCTTGCCGAATCGCGGGTCTCTCTTCTTCGCAGAGAGCGGCAACCACCTTGTGCGCAAGGTGAGGCCAGGCAGCGGGGCTGCGTGTGGTTGTGTGGGTGGGCGGGGCCAGGAGGTGGCGTAATGATTAGTGCCGTAGGTGAGGAGGATTAAGATAAGTGCATTGAGTGTGGGTCTCACAGGCTGGGGCGGAATCAGATGTGGGATTGCAGAGAGCGATTGCAGCGGGAAGGGGCCGGAAGGAAGAAACTGCAGACCATGGATTGATGACAGGGTTTCAGGGATTCGTGGTTGCTCATGCAAGCCGCAACTTGCAAGCATATGCATGCTTGATTGCATGTTGGTCAGAGATGCGTGCAAGAAGATGTACGACGACATGCGCATGAACAACTCACACCTCTCTGGCAGTGTCCATGCGTTGTGCATGGCGCGATCGTCTCAATGACACATGTCACTGTAACGCCTCTGTGTGATGGTCTCTGCCACCTCCATCCCCCACCCGCCTTCCCCCACCCGCCCCCCCAGGTGTCGCTGAGCGCAACAAATTCTAACCGCCAGCTGTTCACCATCGCGGGCGTCCCTTACGCGCCCGGTGACATCGCCTTCTACGGCGGCGACAACGGCCCGGCGCGCCTAGCGCACCTCAACCGCCCCGTCGACGTCTCCTTCGACGACCGCATGAGCCAGCTGTACATCGTGGACTCGCTCAACTTTCGCATCCGCCGCGTGCGCGGCCTCTATTCGCTGCCCTCTACTGACCCCACCATCGTCACCATCGCGGGCCACGGCTGGAGCACAGGCTACTACACGGACGCCGCGCCGGGGCTCCTGACGGGCCTGGTGCCTACGGGCATGCTCGTCAAGGCGGGGCGTTACGCGGACGAGATCTACACGCTGGACGGCGTGGATGTGGCGGATCCGGCTTATGTGGGCCGGCTGGCGGTGATGAAGACGGTGGCGCTACACAGCGGCTCGACGGCTGTGAGGAACCTCTTGAACGTCTAGCATTAGCGCTGGGGTGCTGCTGCAATGCTGCTGCCTACCTGTGCTAGCTGTGCGGCAATGGACCGCAACGGGCGTCGTTCAGCATAGGATGCTGTGGGGGCTAGCGTAACAGCACGTGGATGCGAGCAGGCAGTGACAATGGGTTCTGGCTGGTGCTCTCTTTTCACAAGCATGCAGTGTGTGCCCGTGCCCTTGTTAAGCCGTGGGCCCGGCTAAGATGCCATCACTGCTCCAGGATCACCCCCTTGTCCCCTGCACACCTTGACCTGAGATTTGGCAGTGGTATACTAGGGCTAGGGCAGTTGCTTGGAGACTGCACACCGGGCTGCACACGCACCCCTCCCAGGCACGAGGTGGTCTGAGTTGCGGCTCAGCTGTTCACATTTGAATGCACATGTTTCACAGCAGCCAGTCTGGCATTACACCACGTAATATACGCATTCAGATCAATTCGTGGACTCATATCATCGGCAGATAGCAGCCTCCTGGGATGTTCAGCTGGATGCTCAGTCCGTTGGCAATTGATCCGATGTAGTGTGTGCATGGCTCGACCCCAAAGAATGGACCATTGAGCGTCGAGCTCGACGTCTCCTGTCATGCCGCTGAGCTGCTTCCATGCGCACGTGTTGTGTTGTTCCGTGTGTTGTTCTGCACAGCCTGCTGAGCAAGGGCTTGTAACGGTACCCCAGCCTGGTGCCGCTCTTTGCGTTGTCAGGATGCCGCGATATCACCAGCAGCTGCTGCTGCGTACCACTGCGCATGTCAGTATGCGTCGTTTGTCTTGCTGCCGGCTGCCATCGCTGCTTCTGCGGCTGCCTCTTTACGCCGTGGGCAATTCGGCATCTGTGCTGCGTATGCTGTATAGTGTATACCGGGCACGCATTTGCAGAAGGCCTCTGCATAGGCAACAATCTACACGGCAGTGCTGTTGCGTGCATGGCCAGCAAATGACAACGGGTCGTGCTGGAACGCGGTAGATGAATGTAATGATATCTGGTTTGTGAGTACAACGGTGTATGTGGGAGCACATGGGTGCATGTGGGTGCATGGCAATCAAAGGGGGGCAGGGGCCATGAATGCAGGGAACAGCGCTCTCCACCTGGCATGCTGATGAGGCCTGGCTCCCCCCACGGGGGTGCGTGCTCCCTTGGCTCCGCTGCGCTCGGGCCACTCTTGGGAGGAGGGCGAGCGCAGGTGGGAAGGACGGTGGGGATCAGGGAGCATGGGGTCGCCGGAGGACAATGGTCATTGGCAGCAACGTCTAACACTTCCGCGCAACCAGTGCTGCCGGCGTCTGAGGTTGTGGCACGCCTTCGCTAGGCGGGTGTCCACGATCAAATGTGTGAGCGTGGGGGCCAGTGGGGGCAGGGCTGTGAGGCTGCTGCATTATCTAGCGCTGGGTTGCATGCCCTTTCAGCTTTATGTGATTCGCCGGTGCGGCTGCCAGCTAGGCCGTTTAGACGCCATTGCAGCTTGTCGCTTGGCAGTGCATTGCCCATGCAAGTTTCCTGCATGAGATCCCACAAGCAAGTATTCATGTCAGTTTCATGTCAGCGCATGCATCCTTCTGAATGAACACGATGGTCATCCGGAGGCTCCCTGCACGCTAACATCCGCTTTACTCGTGCATTGGCAGCGCCGCACACAATGCTTTTGTATCATCTTGTGCATGATGCTTTGCACGTGCTGCTGCTGGGACAGGCAGGAGATGGCGGCATCACCAGCGCGAGACTGACTGAATCGGGTTACAGGTGGCATGTCCCTATGCACACAAGACGGGTGCATAGGAACTGCAGCGCAGCAACTACCGAAGCCACTCGATACAGCAGAAGCCAGGCCACGGAGGGACTAGAGGGACAGGGGGCATCAACACCCACGCACCAAGCGCCAGCACGCGCACGCACCGAGGCTACGGAGGCACTCAGCAGCGAGGGCGGGTGGCCAGACGGACAGCAACTGCATCACAAGCAGCACGAACAGAGTGCTCACTGACTGATGCGGGTTACAGGTGGTGTTCCAAGGGAAAAGCACGACTGAATGGCTGACTGGTGGGTTGCAGACTGGCGTTTTCCTGCCAGTCAATGTCGCATGCCTTGGATCAGTACGCGACAACGCTGACTGATGTAGGTCACAGGCGAACGCGACTGACTGACTGGCCAGGGTTAATAGGTGGTGTTGCCAAACACCCGAGGCAGATGCATGGGAACCGCAGCACAACAACGAGGCCACCTGCTCCTGAGGAGGCTTGCTGAGACAGGGACAGAAGCAACACCCACACACCCAACACCAACCCGCTCACAGGCAGCCTGCTGGCCGGCTCACACTCTTGGGCAAGGAGCAGCGAGGGCGGGCGTTCGATACACAAAGCAGCTGCAGCATGGACACAGCAATGCCAGAGCCCAGCAAGTGACACAACAAGTCGGCACGCTGGCTGAACTGGCGCAACCACCCGCAGGCCAGAAGGTGAGGGAACCGGAACAGCACCAAGCGGCAAACCAGCACTGAGCAGCCAGGGAGGGCAAGCAGCGCACTCGCGGTTGCGACTGACTGAGGTGGACGCGTGGGAACTGCTGCACAGCAACAAGGCCATCGGTTGGCCGGCGGTTACGCCTGACTGCCTGACTAGGCCTACAGGTGGTGTTTCCATGCACGTGAGGTGGATGCATGGGAACTTCTGCACAGCAACACGTGAAGGGTGAAACTGAAAGTCACGCCACATTTTACGCTCCGAAACCAATGTTATGTTACTTATTTATGCGACATTCGTAAGTTTTCGCGCGCCCAAATGCATGGACCATCTTGCGCATAAGACCTATGCATGGTTCGGGCTTGGACCCTGCTTCCTGCTCAGCTTATCAGGGCACCCCCACCCCAAGTGACCTGGGTGGTGTGTGGGTGTCCTCCCAGGAGTCTGATCTGATCTGATTGGTTACGGTGTGGTGCCCTTGTTACCAAGAGCGGGAGACCTCCATGCAAGCATGCATGCATGCATGGGAGCCCATGCCCAACGGGGGACACAGCAACAGCACCCCAACCACACC
>BDDA01000969.1:29726-41066 GCA_001662385.1 Chlamydomonas asymmetrica | reverse complement strand
CACACACACACACACGCCTTCCCCAGTCCCCCGCCTTGACCGGGCTCGAGCTCTCCCCCCCCAAAAACACACGCCCTCAGCCGCTGATGGTCTGGTGGCAGCCTGAACACGCCTCGTCCGGCGGCCTCATCTGTACCCCTTACCTGGTCCAGCGAGTAGAACTGGCCCAGAAGCTTGTTTGCCTCGCCCCCCACCAGGTGGTCTGCCATGAGGCCCAGCAGCAGGCGCCGGATGCGCGACTGGTTGGAGAAGGCGCGCAGGTGGTGAAGCGTGTCAGCCTGGATGGCCGTCTCAGGCACCTGATTGAGGAGCGCGACGCGGTGCGGGTGCAGGAGGCAGGAGGCAGGCCAGGTGAGGGGGTGGCGGGTGAGGGGGTTACACGTGCATCCACTGCATCCTCGTGTTAGGTGAAGAGAGTTAGCAGGTTGCGACCTGAAGCATGCGTGTGCTGCTTTGTGGATTATGCTTGAAGCATTCCCACAGCCCATACACAACACCCAGGAGTCATCATGGCCTAGCGCATGCGCAAGTGAAGCGCATTGCACCAGGCCAGGGTGGCCCCATGAGGTCCCTCCCTCCTTGTGCACGCAGCCACCCACCTGCGCCTTGAGCCAGGGCATGGCCAGCACCTGCTGCGCGCTGGCGCGCTGCGTGTGGTCGGGCTCAAGCATGGCGCGGATGGCGTCCTTGGCGGCCTGCAGCACGGGGCGGCACGAGAGGGGGAAGAGGCAGGCGCAGAGCACAGGGGTATCATCAGCACACGAAGCCCAGGCAGGCATGGAAAGTAAATGATTTGTTGTCGCTGCGTAAAGCTTCACGATGGTAAGGGGTGGGTGGAGGCCCCTGGCCTGCCGCCACAGAGGAGTGTAATAAAAGGCACTCCCAAAGGCCTCATGTCATACATGCAACCATGCAAGCACCCAGGCAAGCCCCTTGCCAGGACAAAACCCTTGCCAGCACAAAGCCAGCCTGGCAGCGGCAGGCGCAGGCTCACCAGGCGCACCACCATGCACCACCGCCGCCGCGCCTCTCACCTGGGAGATTGCGGTCCAGCGCTCGCCGCCGAACTTGACGCGCGGCTTGCTCTTGATGAGCGCCAGCGTGTCGGTGTCTGTTGCGCGCAGGAAGGGCGCGCGCCCGCTGAGCAGGATGTACATGATCACGCCGGCGCTCCACACGTCGCTCTTCTGGCCGCACAGGTCCGCCGCCATCTCGGGCGACGAGTAGCGCACCGTGCCAAACGCGTTCTTCACCTGGACACACGCACAGCAGGCCACGCCAACATGCTGTCAGCATCACTGCACACCACTGCTGCAAGATCGGCTTCTGAAAAGCCCTCTCGACGGCGTCCCCAGGCATTTGGCTGGCTGGCCGGGTGTCAGCAATGACTATCCACGCGTGCATGCACGTCGCCACACACACCAGCACACACCAGCACACACACACATGCCGTGACATGCGCATACACGGAAGGCTGAGCTGTAAGGGATGGTGCAGGAAAGGCATGCTGCCCGAGGCGCTGCTGCTGCTGCTGCATCAAGCCACCAGCACTACCCGGGAGTGATGGTACACTCCACGCAAACCGCACAATGCACGCAAGAGGCATGCGCAGCGCTAGGCTTGCGGCAAGCACTGATGCGCACAGCCGAGAACCTCCCTGCGGCAACAGTTTTGCATCAGCGCTGTGCGTGTGCTTGAGACCCCCCTGGATGCCCCGTGATGCTGATGCTGATGCTGGTGCTGATGCTGATGCTGAGGCGCTTGTGCGCACGCTGCTTGCGCTGGCTTATGCAGACGCTTGTGCGGAGGTTGGTCCCGTCGTGAGGCCAGCAGCAGCTGCAACGGTGTCGTGCGGCAGCACTGCTAACCAGTAACCTCTGCTGCCTTGGCGGCGCGGGTGCTCATGGCCGCCTGCTGCTGCGTCGCATTCATCGCCGCACGGTATGGGTGCCGTCAGGCAGCCAGCGCGCCAGGCAGGCAGGCGGTCCAAGCTGCCCGCAGCCCTGCACGCTCCCCCGGCTCCCCGGCATCAGCCGCGCGCCTCAAGCGGCTCTGCGAGGAGCGGGGCGTTGGGCTGGGCGTATGCAGCGCCCGCTGCTGCCACCTGATGCTGCCACCTGATGCTGCTGCCGCCGCTGCCTGCCGGATGCTTCATGGCCGGAACGTGCAGCTGTACGCCGCGCCGTGCTGTTTGGTACAGCAGCTGCCGTCGTCCCGCAATGCCGGCGGTCAGGTTAGCCCCCAGGTGCGAGGGGTGCCACGCGCTAGTGCTGCGACGTGCTGCTCATGCGTTGCCCATGTGTGTGCGGGGGGATGCATGCCCGCACACCTTGCTCCCCCAACACCCACCCCCAGGGCTCAGGCCCGGGAGCGCGCACACTGATCGGCGTAAGGGCCGTACAGGTATTGCTGCACTCAGGCGGGGGCAGGGGCACCACTGCATGCACGCCGCGCGGTGTGCGTGCAAGGCATGTCCAGGTCAGCCTCACCATTTCATGCTCCTGCACAAACACGCTTGAGCCAAAGTCCAAGACCTTGAGCACCCCCTGAGCACCGTCACTGTCAAACATGATGTTCCTGCCAGCAGGCACACATAGACACAGCCAGCACGATATCATGACGTGAGTGGCACTATGGAAGGTTGTACGGAGGCACAAAGCACAAGGGAGTGAGCGCAGAGCTGTCGTGAGCAGCTGCAGCGCACTTGCACGATGCATGGCCGAGCCAGGCGCCTGGTGCTAGGCTGTGGCAGAGTGGCTGGAACAGCCTGCTGAGGCAGGCACACCTGTGCATATCTCCCGTTACCAGGGACGCTTCTCTGGCAGCGGCAGTTGCAACGACGCCGACACTGGCTCACACTCACGTGTGTGACATGGCAGGCGGGTGGAATAGCAGAGCAGACCAGCATGGCCTGTGTATCTATTACGCTGCTGTCCCGGGGGAACCCCTCTGAGTGCGCTGCATGCTTCCAGGTTGCTGTCTGCAAAATTGGCGTGCATGCACTCCACACACTTACTCGGGCTTCAGGTCCATGTGCGCCACACCCTTGGAGTGCATGTGCGCACAGAATAGCATCAGGCTCCGCAGGATGTGCGCTGCTTGCCGCTCTGTAAAGCCGCCCTGCGCACGCAACGCAGCGGTTCAAAGGTAACTGCAGGTCCCACACTGGTTTCCCTGTGACAGGAGAGCCGCAGCAGCTTCTGGTACTCTTTACCTTCTTCTTGGTGATATGATCGAACAGCTCCCCTCCCTCGCAGCACTCCATAACTAGGTAGTAGCATTCTGCGCCCTCGAACACCTCGAGGACGCGCACCGCGTTGGGATGGTCCTCGACCGTACGGAACACCCCGATTTCAAGCAGGACCTTGAGACGCTGACGCTCGTAATTTTTGACGCTCTGTAAGGCGGTCGCAGACAGACAGGATGGCACGCCGCTCAGTGCCTTGCTGATGCGCAAACAACATTGAGCGAGGGAGCCCTCCCATGCACGGAGCACGCCGCCGCCCGCAACCTGACAAGAATCGTACATCAGCCAACCTACACTAACCTTTGGAATCGTTTTGACCGCCACCTTCTTGCCACTGGCTCTGCTAAACGCTGTAAGCACTTTGCAAGACGCCCTGCAAAGTCATTGAGGGTTCACATATTGAGCGCAAGGACCACGCGTAAGACTGCCTCAGGAAGGTACACGTGTAACAAGACAATTGTTGTCGTCTATGGTTGCAACGCAAAGCGGGCAGGCCAAACGGAGGAGCAACAACGGAAGGAAAGTGCACCATACCCGTAGGATGTGAGTGTGAGGCGAGTGTAGGCCTCATGGAAACGTTTGCCCTTCGATGCAGCAAACAGCTCCTCTGCAAGGACTATTGCTCTTTTTCTGAGCTCCTGTGATTTAGCGGTGTTTTCCTCGCCAGCGTTGGTCGGGGCCCCGGTAACGGTAGACGTGTTGCAGCCCACTGTACGCAGGATGCAACAGTGGTCTCTCAGTTAGGCAATATGGTTCAGTTATGCTCTGTTTGCAAGGCTGTGCCAGCACACGGCGTGTCACACTTCAGAAGCTGGTGTGCTCCGTTTCCGGTGCCAGTAAGCGCCAAAACACACACGCCCTGCTCACTTAGGGCTTGCGGCTGGGGCCACCAGGAAGACTCCTTAATGCGTCAGTCCCTCACTCCCTCCTTCCATTGCCGGTGTGTGGGTTTTATTCTCATGTTGGCCTCAGTTGGCCTCGTGAACTTGTGAAGCAGTTGTCAAGCAGAATACTGCAACACGCCTGGCAGAAGCTGTTCAGCCTTGTGGTGCCAAGGTATAGTTGGGATAAGTTGTCAGAGCTGCCGATATCACCAAAGTGTTTCCCGCGTCAGAATGGTTGTGAAAGAGAGCACACAAACTTTGGCAGAAACTGTGATGTACTCACAGGAGTCGGTGAAAACAACAAAAACAACAACAACAAACGCAGTCACGCCATGTACAGCACCAACAGTATGAGCGATTGGTGCAGGTTAGGTGCATTCGGGCCTTGCGGCAACGGTTCCGCAAAACTCATTCGCCGGTTTGCAGATGCAAGGGCACCTGTGGCCCTTCTCCACAGTTATGACGCCAGCTCAAATGGCTAGGCAGCTATTTGGCTCACACAAGAGCGTGCACGAGGCAGGGTGAGCGAGAATACCTGACAGCATCCCGCCAACTGCTTGCACCAGGTCCCCTCATGAACCTGACTGGCCATGCGTCAAGGATAGACACTGAAGACGGTCTCTATACCCTTGAGATGTTCACTTTCACTCAAACATCACTCGACCGCCCATAAGCTGCCAACAGGTTTGTCCATCTGTGCTTTTTCCCTCCTCCATGGCCAACACTATGCTTCAACAGGCATGGCAAAAGCAGCTTTTGAACATACACAACACGCTGATTCCTGGTCAGCAAATGAGGACTGTAAAGTTACCCAGCCCTGGAACGGGTGGGGCCCGCCTTCACGTAAGACTACACATCAACATCAACACAAAGCAGCAGCGGCATTGAAGTGGGTTGCGTGTCCTGTTTGACACGGGGCACAGCAACACCTGCAACCACTGGGCACACTCCTGGAGAAAGTCGTCCGTGGGTAGAGCGCGTATCTGACAGCAGGCGTACGCACATATACGTGTATGTATCCTGGTAGTATACGTGTATGTATCCTGGTATCGTAACGAGTTGAACGGTAGCGTAGTGCAGGGGAAGGCAGGCGCATGAGCTCGCCAGGTTGCATCTCAACAAGTGGTCACAGGCCAGTGCGGCTGCGCCCCACCCTGTAGTAAAGCCTAGTGAGGTGCACAGGAAAACAGGACGGATGAATGGAATCCGGATTTGTGGGCCCATGCATGGACCCACACGGGCAAGCAGCATGGGCGACCGCCTTGTCTCACGCCTTAAATGGGTCTCCAGGTTGACCAGCGCATGCCCGCACTTTGTGCTGGGATGAGCGTCATAGGTGAACATAACGTTGTGTTTCACTGGGTTTGGGTGCCCTGGCCGATGGAGCTTTACACACGCGGTTCCCACGCAGTTCCTTGCAAAGCCGCACTGCAACGACACTACTGCCACCATCAACGTTTTGAACATGATGGATGTCTCGGCCTTGTCTGGCTTTCAGGGCGGATGACATGGAAGATGCGCTGAGCTAGCCATATGGCGCGTGCATGCCGATTCGCAGGTAGGTGCCGCCGACCACATGGGCCAGCGGGTGCTGCGTGCTGCACCTGATGTGCGCTATTGCACACCCGAGCGCCTCAGCGTACACACATGCAAGCTGCATGCAATAGTAGACTGACCTGTGGGATGCAAGTGTGTGTGTGTGTGCACACGTACAGTTACAAGCACGCATGGCAGCATGCATGAAATGCACGGCTCATGCAATATCACCGTCATCAAGCAGTTGCGCACATGAAAGACACACCGTGCACACGTAGGAGCAGGGAGAATGACTGCACTGGCCTGTACGGTCGCGTCTCCTGCACCAATTTCAACGATAGGAAATTCGCGTGCAGACTCAGTGCCCACGGGTCAGAGCCTGTGGTTTGTTGTTGCTGAACATGAGCTGTGGCACACGCGCAGGTCAAAACGCTGTTGTGGGCTTGTTTCGCGGCAGGTATATTCACAGGCTCGCAAAGCAGCGTTGAAGTAAAGTCTTGTCCCTCCGATAATTGACAGCCAGCCAGGAGTTAGAAGTTCCTCAGGGCCACTTAACTCTTGTATGTATTGCAGCACCCTCCCAGAGGGCTAAGAGTTCTTACGAAGCCCTCACACACAGAAGCCTGCTTTAGCAGCGTTTGGTTTCGAGCTGGTGCATGGCCCTTGAACTACACACAGGCCTAGAACTAGAGCCATCCACACACGCAGCACACACACTGGGTGCTCCCTGCCAGGTGCCAAGCTGTCTAACCAACAAGGCAGCAGCAAACCTTAGCGAAACCGTGAATACTGCAGGAAGCTTCCCGCAATCCTTCTGACCGCATAACGCGTGGAATGCGGCGAAAGCGGCACTGACCACGACTGTTAAAACGTAGTGCCGCAGGGAAGCCATAGCATGCTACGCAAGAAGCGATGAGGAGAGAGCAGGCACCGCGTCATTGTACATAACTGTTTTCACGGCTTGAAACACGGCGCAAGGAAGGATCACCGCGGGAGCTTGGAAACAAGAAGTGTCGATGTGGCTCCGTGGGCAACGCTATGTGCGCACATGCCTTTCATGGGGCCTGCTCCGAGTGCTCCCTCACAGACACAACTGTACACCGCAGCCCGAAGTTGCACAAGGTAACAGGGATACAAAAGCAATCTTGACCCTTGCCGTCTTGTAATGTATGAACCCATGTCAGCCATGGAACAGCAACAGTACAGAAGCGGGCTTTGATACTTTTGGTACTGAGGAAGGTCGTCATCCTGCACGCGAGCAATTCGTATGACGTCCTCACGGTGAGGAGCGACTTGACTGCACCTGTCATTGGACTCTCCACATCGATAACTCTCCTTCTGGTTTTGAACTTTTGGTACAGCTTGATAACATGCATACAGCGCTCAGTCCCTCGTGGTGAACTGCACAGCAACAGTCCACCATGCGACGCAGATTCTGGCAGGGCTCCTACCAGGGCGCGTTGGCAGCGGCTGTGCTCTCTTCCTTGCTGTTGTTGTCAGGAGTGACTGGTGCCAAACAGCCTGATGACCTGCAAGGACCGTACACTGTATCGAATGCGCAGCAGCTTAAAACAGCACTTGCGGACCCAGGCGTGTCGATGATAACCATCCCGCCCCTTGAAAACGTATTGCTTACAAACGATACATGGCCTGAGACAGCGTGGGTACTCATATCCAACCGTACAGTGCTGGTGTCTGGAGGCGAGTTGACAGCGAGGTCGCCGTTTCTTAACTTCAATGGGCTCTTGGACCGAGTGAGGCTGGATTCAGGTGCCAACCTTAGTTTCCGTGGCTTATTTGTCTACGGTATGGTGGCTCAAGAGAACATCACGCCACTACCGGCAGGTAGGTCGCTTGCTCGTTTGCTGCATTCCTTCGTGGGACACTGCGGAGCGGTCCTAAGTGTGCACCCTGCTGTTGCTTCCGCAGAACTCAGCCTGGTTTCCATTGCTAGGTTCCCTGGCGGTCCCAGTGGCTCCAATAGCGCACCTGGTGGTTCAGAGGACGTGCGCTCGCTCATATCTTTCACAAGCTGTGCTCTCGTGCAGCAAGTGGGTCTGGACAACGCGGTCTATGCTTCAATAGCCAATAGAAGTTCTGCTTTGGGAAACAAAGCTCGGAGGCGTCCTCCTGGCTTTCCTGGTCGGCAAGTCTTGGTTGCTCCTTCACCTGACGAACCCCCAGTGTGCAGAGAAGCGTCGGGGCGTTTTGCAAAAACGTGCTTCCCGCCGGAGCTAACCCTACATGTCGTGGACTACGCTGTAACGGCTACTGTTCAGTTTAAAGGGCTAGGCAAGCAAGATTCCTACAACCTGGCTGTGACGCGTTCGCAGCTCCTGCGAACCATCAACTTTATGAACACGTCGTGCGACCCGCCGGACACCACCAGTGCCCCCAATTCGTGAGTGGCTCCCGCGTTTTCTTTTGTCCATGTTCCGGGGCTCATATTCATCGTTAAGTTTTCCAGGCTCTGAACGTACCAGCCGCTGTGCGCTTGCCACTGTCTAAGCAAAACTGCCGCCGACCGTTCCTGCTCCCTTGTGCAGGATCAATGACTGTTTACGTGAATTTGCGGGGGGGTTCAAGGATAATCCTCCATTCCCACTGGCAAAGCATGAACATGACAAGCAGAGCAGCAATGAAAAGCACGTGGCCATCATTGTCGTGTGCGTTGCAGGTAAGACAAGTTCTCACCACGCCCTGGTACTTTGCACTAGGCCTTGTGCAGTTTGCTGTTGCTCCGTGTCTCGTGGAAAAATTGGGCGTTTCGTTTTTGATGCTTGATTGTGCAGGGAGCATTGCGCTGCTTGCTGCAGTTGGCGCCACCTACTGCTGCCTTCGACGTCGGACAAGGTGCGCTGTGCATACGTGCTTAGCATAGCCACCTGTGCTGGTTTCTGACGTGACACTCCAACTCCATGAGGCCTGAGTTTGAGGTGCTGTGCATCCACGTTTATGGCCTGGGAGGTGCTTGTGCTCGCAAACCAAGCACACGCCATACCGCTGTCAGTGCGCTACAACAGCATGTGTGCTGTTATCCCTGCCCCAGGTTGCGCCTGCGAGCTGAGGAGGCAAAGCAGCTGCAACTCACTGGCAATTCATCAGGCAGCGACTGCCACCCGGACTCGTCCGATTCTCGTGAACACGTGTCATCCTCAGCGCTGCAGTCCACTGAAAGTGGCACAAGTACAGTGGACGAGGAACTGCTGGAACACAGCGCCATTTACCAGCCACTGGACACCACAGCCGTGGCGCATGACGACGTGTGTGAGGCGCGTTGCGATGAGGATGGGGACCACGATAGCTCGCCGTCCGTGAACGGACAAGTGTATATGGTCCGAAGCAGAAAACAACGAAATCAGCAGGGTATGGGTGGCAACACGGCGCTGCTGTTGGGGCCCAGGGTCATGGACGCTCACGCGACTGCGCCACCTGCCCTGGACACAGTCATGGCAGCTGCAGCTGCAGCGGAGTGTGACGGAAGCCTCTCCCGACCAGTGGGCGGTTTCGGTGTTGAGGCGCTTGCAGGCGGACGCATCCGTGTAGACCTCGTCCTGGGCGTGGATGTCACGGTGAGGCAGCGGAGGCTGTGCCATATATGCTGTGGTACCACTTCCTGTGGTCCCACTTCCTGTGCAGTGCTATTACCTACCCCCGTGACGCAGTATATGACTGCTGGGCATGGCAAATGCAAGTGACAGCGTGCGGGTGCACCGGTTTCCCGCGCTGCTTCTCGCCCAGGACGTGCCTGCGTTGTGGTGTATGGGCATATCAGCATACGGCACCCTTGTAAGCTGCCTCGCAAAGAGCGACACACCGCACACCGCTTTGAAAGTGTCATTTGCGGTGCAACGTCCTGTCCGCGTACCGTGGTTCTGCTGCTTGCGCAGCTGCCGGTGGAGCACGCGGTGCTGCTGGGCAGCGGATTCTTCGGGGAGGTGCGTGAGGGGCAGTACGCGGGCCAGCGCGTGGCGGTCAAAATGCTGCACCCCACGCTGGCGGGCACCGGCGGCATGGCGGCGGTGGCCAGCGGCGCCGCCGCGCGCGAGGAGCGTGCCGCCGCGGTGGCTATGTTCCTCAACGAGATAGACATGCTGGCGCGCTGCGACCACCCCAACATCACGCGGCTGCTAGGGGCAGGCGGCTTCTACGCGCCGCACACGGCAGCAGCGGCAGCGGCAGCGGCAGCGGCATGCGCGTCAGGCACAGGCGCATGTTCTCAGCAGCAGCAGCAGCAGCAGCAGCAGGCGGCTGCGCAGGCAGTGCTCGCGCCGTCCCCATTTGAAGCAGCCCAGCAAGCTGCAGCAGCGGTGATGGAGGCGGCAGGCGAGATCCAACCTGTTCTGGATCCAGCCGAGCCGACGCAGCAGCAGCAGGGCGGCGCAGCCGCAGCAGCAACAGTTGGCGACGGTGGCGTCGACGCCGCCGGGCTGCGGCATCCGGCGGTGCTGGTGAACAGCTATGCGTACGCTGCTGGCCCGCCACTGCCCAGCACCACGGGTGAACCTGCTGTATCGCAGGTGGCGGCACAGCAGCAGGCGCAGGTGGCGCAGCAGTCCCACCACCAGCACCAGCAGCACGTGGTTCCCTTCCTGGTGATGGAGCGCCTGGATCGCTCGCTGTGGGACTGCCTGTACGGCGACACACCGCGACACCTCACGCTGGACGAGGTGAGGCCTCCTACGCACACGCCTCCCGCCCCCCCGGCCCCCCGCCTGCCCCCGCTTGCATGGGCCGAGAGGCGGAGGGGCAAGGCTGCAAGGAAGGGTACTAGGGTAGCAAGGGCGGGCGGCGGGAAAGTAAGGGGGTCAGCCCAAAGTGGACCGAGTATGCCCACTCCTGCCAACCACTGGTTGCCTGTCGTGCACAGCTCATATTGTTCTGGCTGACACTCGCCTGAGGCTGCGCTGTGCTGCTGAGGTGGTCACGCTGCCTGTCATCCGCCTGGCAGCCTGGGTACGCGTCAGCGGCTGGGGGCTGAGCAGCAGGGGCATGCAGTACCTCATCCTCATCCTGATCCTAATCCTGGCGCGAACCACAGGCACCTGTAGCTCCACATGATGCATGCATGCTGTGGCACTACTACCCCTGCCACTACCGGCTCTATCACGCCTGCTGCCACCCTTTTACATCCCATCATTCGCACAGCGCTTTCACATGCGCTGACGGGAGCCACAGCGCCATCCTTCCTGCTGCTTGTGCATGGCCTTAACTTGCCGCTCCCTTCACGCGTGTGCTGGTGGTGCTCCTCGTGCTCCCTTGCGCTGCCGCTGCCGCTGCTGCAGGCGCTGGGTGTTGCGCTGGACATAGCGGCGGCGCTGGCCTACCTGCACCCCGCCATCATACACAGGGACCTCAAGTGAGACTGCAAGCCGCACACAGCACACAGCACACAGCACACCGCAGGCCCGCCTGCAGCCCAACCCCCTGCGCACGCATGCCAGGCTGTGCATCGCGCTGATGTCTGTACGTGATGCACCTGCCAGCGCCTGCGTGCCTTTCATGCCTTACAGCTGTTGTGAACAGCCCTGGTGGCCGGGCCTGCGGCAATACGTCTGCTTGCGTTGGGACGGTCAGTCTCCTTTTGCAATAACCCTTTGCGTGCTTGCATGTGTGCCGTGTTGCACACATTCACACCACACCGCTAAAGTGTGTGCTGCTCCACTGCGCTGT
>BDDA01000969.1:0-14862 GCA_001662385.1 Chlamydomonas asymmetrica | reverse complement strand
GGGCACAGGTGTGTACAGTGAGCGGGCTGAGCCGCGCTGGCCGGCCACGCCTCTGCCGCCTGCTGGTAGTAGTAGTAGTAGGGCACGCATGTTGCGCTGGTGCGCTGGTGAGCACATGATGCCAGTGATCAGCGCCATGCGTACCGCCGCCAAAGGCACGTCGTTGAACAGCCCGAAAGAGGGACAGATACGGTACTGGCTGTGCAGCGCGGTGTCATGGACGTGCAGGGTGTCTGTGTGCGGTTGTGTGCGGTTGTGTGGTGTAGTGCGTGTGACATGATGCATCCGTGATGTCAGCCGCAGCAGCAGCAGCACCAGCAGCAGCAGCGTGCAGGGCGGCGTTGCGCAGCAAGTTAACCACAGGGCATGCGATGCAGCGCCACCACTGGGGATGCACTACCTGATGTCAATCGTCGCATGCATTTGAAAGAGCATCAAATAAACGACTGAATGCGGCGGCACTCTGGTATTAACCAAACTACGGCAGGCACTCGTGACTTGTTGCTCCGACGCCCACACGCGGCAGGTAGGCACTGAGAGAGGCGGGGGGGGAGGCGGGAAGGAGGTCATGAGCGTCTACGCCCCCGCGGCTCTGACGCGGCGTGGCGTTGTGCGGTGGTGTGGCAACCGCTCACGACCGTGGCCGCCAGAGTACCATCGCCAGCTGCACCGCCCGCACCTTGCCCGCCTGCGCCTGCGCCTCTGCGCTGCTGCTGCTGGCCGCATGCGTGCGCGCTACCCCTTGAGGCTGTAGCCCTTGCCGGCGAAGGGCTTGAACTTGTCCTCCTCCGCCTGCTTGTCTGCCTCAGCTGCAGCAGCAGGCGGCGGCGCGGGAGGCTTGCCAGCGCCGCCACCCTGCGCGGCAACCAGCGGCGGTGCAGGCAGTGCGGTGGTGAATGAGGCACGTGCGGGGAGGGAGCGGGACACACCAGCAGTCAGGTAGGTAGGTGCACATATATGCAAGCTGTGCTGCAGTGCGGCAGTGCAGCGTGCAGGTGTGGCCAGCGTGCAGTGCAGCAGCGAGGTGGTGGTGGTGGTGGTGCAGCGAGTGTTGAGAATGGGGCGCGGTCAGCAAGAAGGCATACATGCATATATGCCTGCATGCATGTGCAGTTGTGCACGCATAACTCCCACGCCGTCTACAGTCTTGGCTCACGCACCTTTTCCTTGTTGAGCTTGTCGGCCAGCCGGTTGCCAGTGCTGGCGGGCGCGGCGGACCCACCACTACCGCCACCGCCACCGATGAAGGTCCCCGCCTTCTGCGTCGCAGATGCGGTGGCTGGTGACGACGACAGCGCCGGCCCCCCCGGCGCGCCGCGCCCGCTGCCTGATGCGCCGCTGCCGCCAGGCGCGCCCGCACCTGCTAACCCGCTGCCGCTGGGGCCAGCGCCGCCGCCTGCATCACGTATGCAGCGCATATCACTTAGTGCCGCTGCAGCGAGGGGAGGGATGTAGGTATTGGCCCCCCTCATGCAATAATGCAGCGGTGCACAACGTAGCAGAGTTGACGCGCGAGACGTCGACAGACTGCGTGGTGAAGATGTCACCTCACGCCTCGCTTGACAATCCAGTGCCATGCACCGAACCGCACCGCAGCGAATGATGCCAGCTAAGGCTGCTGCGCTGCTGCTGTGCCACAGTGATGCACACACATGCCTGAGCAGATGTCTGAGGGTCAATTCACATATATATTAAATATTAATACATAGCAACCAGCGGGGGGGAGGGGGGGCTGCGCGCGGGCCGAGGCCGCCGGCTGCTGCCTCTTACGCTGCCGCTGCCGCGCCTGCTTGCCCTGCGCCCTCACCTGCGCGGCCCAGAGGCACAGCCACCGGGGCGGACGGCGCAGCGGCCTTGCCATCCAGCCGCCGCCCCGCACCGGCAAAGGCAAAAAACTTGGGTTCCTCGGCCTCCTCCGCTCCCGCTGCCCCTGCCTCCGCGCCTGCGCTGCCGCCTGCGCCGCCAGCGCCAGCGGAGGTGCCCGCCGCGCCGTTTGTGGCTGTGAGCGAGGCGGCACTGCCCCTACTGCCGCTGGCGCCTGTCAGGCCTGAGGGCTTGTCTGCATGGGTGCAAGGCAGCATACACCCAATCGCGCTGTCATCCACACATGCATGCATGGAGCCTGTCATGCAGTATTGCATGAGCATGCGGGTAGCGCTGAGCTGCAGCCTGCAGGCGGCCTGCTGGTGCGGTGCCGTGCCGTGCCGTGCCGTGCCATGGCAGCAGGTGGGGCAGCGGCAGTGAGAGCTGTGGGGCGCAACCCAGCCTCCACTTGAGCGTGACATTTCATGGCATGACGCCCGCAGGTGCGGGGGAACCCGATGAGCCCGGGCATTGCACCTCGCAGCGATATGCGTGAACGGGTAACTCTTCACTGCAACCTCTTGCGGACATGCGGCGCATGACTTCAGCAGCAGCAGCAGTCCCTAAACGGGCATTGGTGCGCCTCTTGGAAGTGCAATGCCTCACGCCTCGCGCACTATAGCCCCATTCCCTCTCGCCTTTCCAAATCTCTCCCCCACGCGCACTCCTGGGTGGTCTGATAGGCAATGTAGGCCGCGCCCGCATGTGCACCCCCACCCACCACACACGCACGCGCAAGCACACGTGCGGAGCGCAGGCGGTCCTCACCTTCCTGCTTGGTCGGCCTGACGGGCTCGGGCTCCTTGTAGTCCTTGGGCGCCTCAAAGTCAACCTGCAGGGGGCGGCAGGTGCAGTGCAGGCACAGGTGTAGGCGCAGTGCAAGAGCGGGGGCAACGCAGACGCACGCGTATGGCACAGTACGAGTGTGAGAAGGCACACGCACGCTCGCACAGAGGGAGCACATACAAGTGTGTGGGTATGTGTGTGAGTACTGGCACGCGGTGCCTTACACTGCCCCTCATACGCAAGTAGGCGCACAGTGCATATGAGGGGGTCGAGTAGAAAACGTCACGCGTGTGCCTGTGGGAGCCCCAGAAATACTACTGGCACAGGCCCGCGCATCGGCGGAAAGAGTGCCAAACCCTAAGCCACAAAGGCAAACCGAGAGCACAGCTTACAGGTCCATGGTTCTGTAACTGTGTGCGTGTATGGCCCTGCACACAGCTTGTTCCAAAAACTTGGGTCAAGTCGCCAAGGCGTTGAGTGCACAAGCAAAGGCGCACCTGGCAGTCGGTCTCAATGACCGAGATGGCAGCGTCTGGCTTGGCCTCTCGGACCTCGATCTCATAGTTTTTGTTGTTGTAGTTGACCACGAAGCAGTCACCCACTGTGAGGCAACTGTAGGAGCGCAGCGTGCGCTCCAGCACCGCCTTGGGGTTGGAGATGTCTAGAAAGTCCGACGTGACGGGCTGCAGCTTGACAAACGTGCCTTTCTTGAGGCTGGTGCTGCGGACACGCACCGTATCGCCAACTTGTAGCAGCAGGTTCTGCATCATCTGCATAAGGAAGGCAAGGAACACCCAACACAGGCGTGAAGTGTGAGCAGGATTCCGAACGAGGCACTGCGGACCGCAGTTGAGCGAAACGTGCGCAAAGCTCACCCAGTGTGGCATGTAGACAACGCCCTCCTCAGCCACAAACTCCAGTACTCCGCAGTGTGTGTGCCGTCCTGACTGGATGCCCTCCAGTTTGAACAGCATAGGATACTCGATGTGCAGGGACGCTGTGCGGTGTGGCACACGACAATCCAAGAAGCGAGGCACACTGGATCCACTGCAGTGGCTCAGCAGGTCTAACAACAGAAACGGCTGAAGTGTCCAACAACCAAGCCAACAAGGTTGAGCACTGAACAGGTCAGCAGGCCTGGCCCCGACTTACCAAGGCGCTCCAGCGCTGACGGGGGCATGATGACCTTGTCGCCGTACTCGGCTGACTGCTTGTCGATGAAGGCCACTGGCATAGCCCTGTACATGGCCTCAAATGTGCCACCCCCTGGCATGGGAAAGCCCCCGCCAAAACCTCCAAACCCGAACATCCCTCTGCACTGAAGCTACACAGGATCCGGAATGCCGAAAGCTGCCGAGAGCACTGGACAAAGGATAAGTTGCTGCAAGACAAGCTCTGGTGCAGTGAGCGCGTCATGTGCTCTACGCGGGTGCTGCCACCTGTCGTGCATTCACCGTGCGACGAGGCACATGTGCATGGGGAATTTGCATTCCAGGCCAGCCACTTGTGGGTGCCTAGCACCGCGCCGTTATCTTTGTTTGCTGCTGGCTAGGGTCTTCACGTGTTGTTCTCACAGCCATTGTGTACACTGTTTGTGCCCTCTGCACTGTCACTCTTTCACGCGACTTCGACACAGCCTGTTAAACCTTGGGTGTAGAACGCTGAGGTTCATGTGAAGCCTCCATGCTTGTATAGCTTACCTGCTTACCCAACAAGTATGAGCAGTAATAGGCGGCTGATCTTTGCGTGCCGCGTGATTGCCGGCACGCTGCTTGCCGGAGTGGCGTCTGTGGCCACTGGCCTGGTCAGCGTGCGCACATACGCCAACGAGGTAGAGTATACCAAGAACGCCACAGAGGATGCCAAACGCTTCAAGCCACACCGGTGCAACGACAGGCTGTCTGATATGCTCGAGGTATGCGTATGCGACCTACACGCTGGCGGTCGACTGACAAAACACTGTAGAGAACGCTTTGTATATGCTCGCCTATGGACAATGCACTGTGCAGCGTCCAAGTGTATTTCGCGTCACACCCTCTCACGCTGGTGTTGTTTGCCGACTGGCTGCAGGTGATTGAGTCCGAAGAAGGGAGTATTATGCACGACCTGAGACCTGCGTTTCGGAATTGGTGGGCCTGCATGCGCTCCAACAAAGGGCAAGTCGTAGGTTTGGTGGCTACTTGAGGCAGCCTACCGCTTGACACTGTACGCGCGCGTGCAGGCGAGCGCCGAATGTACGCAGTGTGTACAGTCGATGCCGCTGCGAGCCTGAGCATTCACAGCGCTTTCACGCGTGCTTATGGCGCCTACTGGCGCTGTGGTGTTGCGGGTATGCGTGCGGACTGTGGGTGCAGCCGAGAGAGTGGTACTGTCAGCTTGCGCACCTGCCTGCATGATGGACCACATGCCAGCAATGGATGCAAGAGCTGGTTTGCGCCCTGCCAGCGCATATCACGAGTACCCTGCTGCGTGTGGCTGCTGCTGCTGCAGGGAGGAGCCAGCGATGCCTTACCTCATGCTCACGCCGCGTGACAAGGGCTACGTGTCGCCGCAGCAGCGGCGCGTCAACGCGATTGGCGAGATAGCGCTGTCAGGCTCTGCGGAGTGACCTGGCCTGACGGCCTGATGGCCTGAGGTGCAGCGCTGCAGCCAGGACGGCATGCTGATGGGAGGCAGGGAGAGGGAGGCAGGGAGGGAACCTCGTGTGGCCGGCGCATCCTCACGGCGCTCGCGCTGGGCACGCGTCCTGCGGCTGCCTGCGGCTGCCGGCGACCCACATGCCCCCCCCTGGTGGCGGTGGTGTTGCCCCACGGACGCATGCTCGCTGCGTGCACAGTGCATAGGGCGGTAATTGTGCAAACGGCTCCGCTGGCTGCATGCAGCTCAGGTCAGCTAGGTGTTCTGCGGTCCTCGCCAGCCTGACTGCTTGGGCGTCGCGGCTGGTGCTGCCCTGCTGTTTGCGATGATACAGCTTCATGCTGCTGCGTCGGCGGCGCACATCCCCCACCCCTCTAGGTCTGCCTTGCAAGGTCCCCCATTGCCTGCTGGGGCGCTCTGGCTCCAGCACGCACTGAGCCAAGTCACACACGCTGGAGCATGCGGTAGCATGCAGCGTAGACGTCTGGTGCGCAGACCAGGCAAAGCATGTGTGTCCAGCAAGCCCCAAGCACCTTGCATGCATCGTTGAGCAAATGGATGAGGAAGTGTGCACATCCTCACCCTGACACGCTTTGTGTGGCATACGGTGCGTATGCATGTGCGACCGCACTCCCTTGCTGTTGTCATCATCATCATCATGTGCTACGGCTCAGCTCTTTCGCCCCGGCCCCCCCCCCCACACACACACACACATGCACGCACACAGTTTTGAAACGTACAACCCAGACTCCCAAAGCGGGTTTATTACTCGTGCACACACGCACGCGACCCCGCGGGAATCGTACTTGAGCACATACCTGCACACGCACACCTGGTTAAAATTGGTTCTCAGGCGTCCAAAGTGTGCCTCCCTCACTTGGACACATGTGTGTGCCCCTCGCTGGAACATGCACGCACACTGCGCGCTAGTTGTGTGGCAGCACCGTATACACCTCTGTCACACACGCACACACCACCACATGAGGCCACGACGCTTCGCTCAACCACATGCGTCCTTACATGCACGCTAACACATCAGCATCATGCAGCGTTGCTGTGCGCCATCACGTACGGCTGCTGACAGGTGGGAGCCGCGTGAGAGACACGTGCACACCCACCAAGCCAACCAGTAGGGAACTACTTGCGATGCATTCGCTGTGGAGGTCTGTCAGCTGTCTGCCTGTCAGCCTGTCAGTCCACATGCGCTGCAGAGGGTGGAAGCCCACTGGGCATACAACCCACAAGGTGGCGTTGCCTGCACGCAGTGGTGTGCGGTGTGCACATTGAGGATTTGAGGTGCACCTCACCTCACCTACCCACACGACCTGCATCACCACATGCACACGCATGCCACACGCTGCAAACTATAGCGCTTTCTCTCTAACACGCTTCAACCTACCATGGCTCTTCAAGCCAACCGCATGAGCACCGTGAGGTCACAGTACAGGCCTGGCCCTCCTCGCCGTATCGCCGTGGTGAGCGTCGCCAGCGTTCGACACTCTCTCTGTCGTCTTCAAGCAAACACAGTTCGTTGACACTCCTCATGACGCACATCTGGCTGCCTGCAGGTACCGGTCGTCAGCGCAGCTGCGCCACGTGAACTCCACGCTCGTGCAGCGGAGAGCACGCAGCTGAAGGACATGTTGGACACTGAACCCTCTGGTATCACAGTGCTACTGGGCCCCGCTAATTGCGGCAAAACGGCTCTTGTGCAATCCTTTTTCCTTGACGAGCACAACAGCAAGCGTTCAGTCTACGTCAACTGTCGCACCACGGACGCCACCACACCGAGCTCCTTTTGTGCTGCCGTCTTCAAGGAGCTTATGCAGAAGGTGCCCTTCGACCTACAGCAGAAGGTGCTGGGTGGGCTCGCGGCGCTTGCCAGCACTATCTTGGGCAAGGTTTCTGTGAAGCCCGGGAGCATCAAGGACACTGAGCTGGAGCTCAGCCCAGCGGCTGCTGGTTCAGCGTTAGTTGCTGGTGTTCTCAAACGCAGCTCCACCTCGACCGCAGACCTTACCCCGGTTATGGACGCGTTCAGGTGTGTGCCCGTTGCCTGCCTGGTCTGTTCACCCAAGGAGTGGGCTGCAAGTAAGGCTGTGCGTCAGGTTGCGTACGTGCAGTGCGTTGTGCTTTCAGGCTTCTCTTGGGCGCATTGGAGGTTCCTTCAACGCCAACGCCTGACAGCCTGCAAGTGGCCAGCAATCATCGTCGACGAGGCCAACGTGATGATGGATTGGGGAGAGAAGGATGAGAACATGAAGCAGCTGCTCCGCTTCTTCGTGTCTCTCACTAAGGAGGCTAACACCTGCCATGTGCTCCTGGTCACTTCAGAGTATGCGTACCAGGCGTGGCTCTCCGACGGTAGGTGCGCGTCGACTGAATGTGGGCACAAGACCTTGCATAGCTGTGCAGTTTTAAGTCTCCGGTGCTTGACCTCTGCTTTAGCCAGAACCCCTTCGTACCTGGCTGCGGCGCTGTGCTTTGCAGCCATCGGCGCGGGCCGCTGGAAGCCCGAGGGCATTGGTGATTTCCAGGCGAGCGACGCACGCTCGTACCTGGCCCTCAAACTAAAGGGCAGCAAGTTCGAGTTTGTGGACGATATCTTCTGGGCTGAGGCATATAAGGTGCGATGTGACACGAGCTTCATTACCCGTACAGCAGTACGTACTTGCGTGTCTGACTGCTTATTCCTGTTTTGCTGCAACAGGTCTGTGGCGGAAACGCGGGCTACCTCAACTCGCTGGCTCGCGAGGTCATTACCCAGGGCGACTGGAAAGAAGGTGTGTGGGCTTTGCTGTTGGTCTGTGCTTGTTTGTGGAACGCCCAGCTCCACACAGTGCGTTATGTCATCATGCTTCACCTGTTTTAGTTGCTTCATCTTGCACCCTGTTTGTCTGTTGGTGCAGCCCTCGAGGCAATCGTGCGCGTGGAGGAGAGGCGCATCAGAAACCTCTCGCTCGGAGGCGAGCGCTTCAGTGCAGTACAGTACGCAGTCGCAGCTGTCCAAGTCCTGGACGCAGAGTACCACGCAGTCGCCGAGGAGGACATGACTGTGCACCTGGGGCGCTCGGCGATGGGGGCCACAGCCAATCAGGCGGAGGCCGAGGCAGCTGGAAAACTCGTGCTGCAGCGCCTGGTGGAGGCCAACGCGCTGAACGTGCGGCCATTCTCACACTGGGCGCGCGACATTCCTGCTGTGGCGTTTAAGGGCGGGCAGTCTGTTGTGACCGCGCCATCCACACTGGACGTGTACTGCATGCAGCGTATCCGACCAAAGCTGGACATAACGCTGAAGGAATCGAGGCTGCCCCGGCGGTTGCTGCGGGCGCTGCCGCAGCTGCTGCAGCTGCGGCCCTGAGACGTGCGCCGCTGCTGCTGCTGCAGAAGCAACAGGTGTGTGTTTGCGTGTGCCCCCGTGTGCGTGTGCATTTATGCACTTGCAGCATGCAGCAAGGCGTGCGCATGCTGCCAGTATGGCGTTTGGTGTCTGCGAGTGTGTTTTGCGTGCGGTGGCCTGCGCGCGATCATGCATGTGAATGACGGCCTCTGCCCGTTTGCCTTGGCGAGATACGTAGCAAGCACAGCCCTCGTAAATTAAAGTCACGACAGCTGACTGTGGGGTGCGCCAGATGTGCCGGTGCAAGGCTTCGATGCCCAATTGTCCACCTCAGACAGTGCCACCATATCCCGGGGAGCTCATTCTTGCCGGGGCGGTTGCAACGGAAGGCCCTGTCGGCCGCGCCCAAATGCACTTGCTTGACTGCCCAGCTGTCACATGTCAGTGGTTCCGCACTGCCTCCCCTCATCACCCAACCGCCAGGCTCACACCCGCCCTGGCCCGACCGGCGCCTGCCGCCCGGTCTTTAGCACCCACCACTGCACCCACCGCCTTCCTGTGCCTGCTAGCCCCGCTGTAAGGTCTTTTGGCGCTCTTGTGGCCTGTGTTTTCTGCAGGGTGCGCTGTGCCTGCAGCTGTTCAAAATGGCCAAGGGTGAGAAACAGTCACACAACACAGTTGAGCTGAGGTGAGAGTGGGAATGCACCTGAGGAAAAGGTGACCAGGGACTGTCCCCACACCATGCTGGAGTGCTGGTGTGTAGCTAAGCCTGTGTGCTAAGCTGTATGATGGTGAAGACAGCACCCATTTGAGTACTGCTGACTTGGCATTGGGTTGACCAGCTGAGCACCAACAGGATGAATCCAAAGGGCAGTGCAGACCATCCGCATGCAGCGGATCCAATATCCCTGACATATAAACTGTCTTCAGCAGCAACGGCGGCCTGCCTGGGTGATGTTTAGAATAACCAACATGCTGCCCATCAGCCTGGGATGGGTGCTGCGAGTGTGTTGCGTGAAGTGCTTGGTCTCTTCATTATGATCCATGTTGTAACTTGATGTCATGCGCCAAGGGATGCAGCGGTTTTCTGTTGGTACTCTTTCAGCATTGCTTCTGGACTCGGGTCAGTGTAAACACTACCTCCCGGCCATGGACACCTCCATTTATGTTGTGTGTCCCTGATGGACCTTGCGTTTGCTGCTGACAGGTGCGCACCAGCGCAGGCCATGCAGCTGTCACCACGGCGCTGCAGCCTCCCGAAATCCAAGAGGGGACCGCCGCCATCTGGGACGTGGAGGGTGAGAGGCCAACCAGTCCAAGCAGGCGGCGAAGAAGGCTGAGATGGAGGAGCTGCGCAAGGAGAAGGCCAAGTGGTGGTGGTGGCCAAGCCAGGACTTGGCAGCGCTGCGCGCGGACCTGGCAGCGCTGCGCAGAACAGAGGAGCAGCTGCGCAAAGAAAAGGAGAAGCTCAGAGAGCTGCAGCTGCCTGCCACCAGCACCAGCACCGGCATGGGACGCGGCAGCTGATGAGCAGCTTGTGTGCAGCCTCAGGCATATTGCGAGTTGAAACAACGTGCTGAGGCTGCGGACGCCGCCACGCACTTCGTGCACGTCTTGACGTTTTGCTTGTGGATCGTCTTACCTAAACACCATTGCTTGCCTGCACCACTAATACAACATCGTGTGTGATTGGAGGCATGCCGACTTTCATCGCGCCGCTCTGCCTTGATGCATGTCTGCCCCCCCCCCCCTAGTCCGTAGGGTAGCCAGGCACCTCTAGCTGGCTAGCGTGAGGCTGCCTTACATCCTAGCTTACATCGTTGGCATGGGGAGTAGCCAGCTACGTGCATGACCGAGGGTAGCCGGAGCACTGTGTGTGTCGCTAGCTACTGTTGGACTAGCCCTTCCCCATAGCAGCGTGAAGTGAGTTGCCACCTGGCCACTGTGTTGCGCCGAAAGGCACAGATTTAGGACAGTGCATGGCCACGCACAGCAACCTCAACAACAACATCGACCTGAACAATCAGGCATGTTTTAGAAGCGTTGTTGCCTTAGTTGCCTGGACGCGTGACATTTGCACAAGCCCGCGTGTTTGCCTGGTGCGCACAAGTCCTGAAGTGCACCATAATTCCACCAGCGCACCGCGCGTGGAGTGTGCACTCCAGCTGCTACGCCTGAGCATGGCGCTTGGCACATGCGCTTGCAATCGCTCGTACATCAACCTGACCTGCACGCAGCATGGTACCAACGGACACCATGGAATACGCTGTCATGGTGCAGCCTAAACAGGCAGCCACTGAGTTGGTAGCCACCGAGTTGGCAGCCACCATAATGCATGGAAAGGACCAACAGGCCTTCGATCAACTTACCTTCCATGCCGTAACCACGCCTGTTGGCGAGCGGCTCGCACTTGCTGTGTTATCATCACAGTGGTACAGTACAGCTGCTGAAGCCTCTCTCAGACAGGCGCTGAGCGATGCGCCGCCTGAGCCGCCCGGTGGATTTTACGTGGACGTCCTGCTCATGCTGCAGCCCGGGGCGACGCAACAGGTCGGTACGGGCTGCGTGTGCGTTTGCACATGCGCGAGTGCAGTCTGTGGCGGCGGAAAGCCTCTGGCCTCGGCTGATGGTTGGGGAGGCGCACCCACGCACCCTATCATGCACACTGGTTTGCGTGCGTGGCCAGAAGCTGGCAGGCATGCGCGGGCGCTTGTGTGCAAGAAGTGCTCGCCTGAATGTTGCATAGCTGTGGCGCGGCGCTATTGAGACAGGGAGGTAGGGAGGGCTGTCGTGAAGAGTTGCAGGTGACCTGTCCGGAACCACATTTGATGTCGCCGCCGCTGAGGCGCGTGACGGGGCGTCCTCGGGGCCTGCTGGCGGCGGCGGTGCCGCCGCTGCCTCGCTCGGCGCTGCCTGCTCCCCTCCCGCGCTGGACTCCACCCGCACCCCCCCGACCATACGCAGCATAGCATCCCAAGCAGGCCCACCTGCTGCTACTACTGCTGCCGCGGCGGCTCTGACCACAGCGGCAGGTGGCAAGCCGCCCACACCAGCCCCGGCGGGAGGGATTCGGCCATCGCTTTCCCCTTTCCCCATAGACGTGGACTCGGTGCAGGAGGATGCATGTGGCGGCGGCAGCGGAGCAGGTGGTGTAGCCTCGGCCAGGGCCCCTGCCCCTGCCCCAGTTCTGGACAAGGCGGCAGCTGTGGCGCAGCATCAGCAGCAGCAGCACGGGGGTGATGCGGCGACCACCAACACGCTGACTGCCGAATCAGGCAAGGCGGCGTTGGCGGCGATGCAGGCGGCGGCAATGGGCGGCAAGCGCGGCGTGCAGCGGCTGGTGGCTCAGCACCGCCAGATGTTCGTCGGCAGTGCGCCGGGCTCAGGTGTGCGTGTGTGGTGATGGTTCGTGATGTGTGTGTGTGTGTGTGCTTGTGTGTGTGTGTGTGTTTTGGGGGCGGAGGGGGTGCTGCCAAAGGGCTCTGCCATGCACACAACGGTAAGGACAAGGGCTTTGTTCCGTAACTGTCAGCAGGTTGCTGTGTCTCACAGCACTGCGCTACTGCGCCGCTGCGCTACTCTGCACCACTGGGCCACACGACAGCGGAGATAGAGACCGGGTGACGTATAAACGGTGGCACTTTGCACAGCGCACGTGCATCATCGCATGGCGCTAGTGTGTTTCCATGTCGTCAAGTCGTGCTTATGTTCGAGGTGAGCGGGGGTCTGCGGTGTTGCATTATGAGAAGAGGACAGTCATGATGATGAGTCACAGATGCCAGCATGCATAGCGTGAGGGCGTGTTGTCGCCGAAGAAGGGCCCGCCTCCCTGGATTTTGACCTGCTGACCCTGGAGTCCTGGATCCGTGTGTGTGTGTGTGCGCGCAGGCGAGCTGGCCTCCACGCTCGCGCTCAGCCCACTGGGCTCGACCACCGCGGTGCACCAGCACAGCACGCTCACGCCGCGGCGCCAGCAGGTGCGTCTTCAACAACGCAGCGGCCTTCAGTCTGCTGCTGCTCACACCCGTTGCTGCGTGCTATGCGGAACGAACCCTCCTCTTCATCTTTTCCTAATTGTTTCAGCCCGTTGTTAAATTGATGACTGCTGCAACAGCCGCAAGGTTCGCGCTGTCCCGTATGTGCGTGGTATGCCATGACCGGTATACAACATATGCAATACAATGTGTATGCCCTTCCCTGTCCTGCGTATGCAGAGCGGGGCTGTGCCTGCATTCGCGCGCACGTCGCTGCCGACCAACCTCCCGGCGGTTGGGGCGCCACCGTCGGCGGCGGCCGGCGGGCCTGCAGCCAGGGTGTCAGGCACCGGCACCGGTGGCGTTGCCACTGGGGACGGCACCGACATGGGCCGCGCAGCGTCGTTGCCCCTGCAGGCGGCACACGCCATGCCGCAAGACAAGTGCACGTTTGCTGGTTAGCCTCAGTATGGCGATGCCCGCGTGTATGTGCTCGTATCGCATTGGCGTGCCGCAGTAGGCTACTTGAGGCGGCCGACTGTTCAATACGTTGTGTGCGCGGCGTGCAGGCGAGCGCCAAACGTACGCAGTGTGTACAGTCGGTGCCGCTGCGAGCCTAAGCATTCACAGCGCTTTCACGCGTGCTTATGGCGCATGCTGGCGCTGTGGTGTTGCGGGTATGCGTGCGGACTGTGGGTGCAGCCGAGAGAGTGGTACTGTCAGCTTGCGCACCTGCCTGCATGATGGACCACGTGCCAGCAATGGATGCACGAGCTGGTTTGCGCCCTGCCAGCGCATATCACGAGTACCCTGCTGTGTTTGGCTGCTGCTGCTGCTGCGTGTGGCTGCAGGGAGGAGCCGGCGATGCCTTACCTCATGCTCACGCCGCGTGACAAGGGCTACGTGTCGCCGCAGCAGCGGCGCGTCAACGCGATCGGCGAGATAGCGCTGTCAGGCTCTGCGGAGTGACTCAGCCTGATGGCCTCAGGTGCAGCGCTGCGGCCATCTAGGAAGTCAGGCTGATGGGAGGCGGGGGAGGCGGGGGGGAGCCGCATACTCACGGCCCCTGCGCTGCACATGCGGCCTGCGGCTGCCGACCCCCATACCCCCCCTGGTGGTGATGGTGGTGTTGCCCCACGGACGCATGCTGGCTGCGTGCACAGTGCATAGGGCGGTGATTGTGCAAACGGCTCCGCTGGCTGCATGCAGCTCAGGTCAGCTAGGTGTCTTGCGGTCTTTGCCAGCCTGACTGCTTGGGCGTTGCGGCTGGTGCTGCCCTGCTGTTTGCGATGATACAGCTTCGCGCTGCTGCGTCGGCGGCACACATACCACACCCCTAGGTCTGTACTGCACTTAATTGCCTGCTGGGGTGCTCTGCGTGGGTGCTGTGGCTCTAGCGCGCATTGAAGAAAGTCACAAACGCTTAACGTGCATCCAGCAAGCCCCAAGCAACTTGCATGCATTGTTGAGCGAGCGGATGAGGAAATATGCACATCATCACCGTGACACGCTCTGTGTGGCGTGCTACGCGTACGGCCGTACGCATGTGCGACCTCACACCCTTGTTGTCATTATCATTATCATGATGTGCTTTGGCTCTGCACGTAAGCCGCTAAAGCTCTTCCCCCCCCCCGGGCACGCACGCACACACACCTGGGTTTTTTAAACACACAACCCAGACCTGGACCCCAAGCGGGTTCCCCTCTTCAACACACATACACACACACATATCCCTCGGCCTCATGGGAATCGTACTTGGTACGAGCGCGCACACAAACACTGGTTTAAATTATTGGTTCCCAGGCGTGTCAAGTGTACCTCCCTCACGTGCACACATATTGGTATGTTACATCAGGAGCGTGTCGGCCAAAAGGCCCATGCTCCCCCCAGATGGGGACCAGAAGGCAGGGAATCGGCTTAACAGCCTAGTCACAAGGCAGGCCGGTGGGCCTCACAGGCTCAGTGCACATCAGCATCATGCAGGGTGGCGTGATACAGTTCATTGATGTACCAGGCAACCGTGTATCCATCGGGGTGATCCAGCATTCTTTGCATCGCGTCAGTGCCATCATTGCGCTCGCTGTCATATGTGACGTTGGGAATGACGGTCTGGTACCTGGCTCGTAACTCGGAGTAGTGCGGACATTCAAGTGCCACATGCGATTCATCATGAAGCGGTTGTGATCCGGCAGCGTAGTGCGGTGCACACTTTGGGCACACACGGCGCTGCCTCGGCACACGCGACTGAGCAAAGCGTCCGTT
>BDDA01000968.1:10083-39246 GCA_001662385.1 Chlamydomonas asymmetrica | reverse complement strand
GGGGGGGGGGGAATGCACGCTTGAATCAACCTCAACTGTCGGGGCCTGGCATCAGCGCCCATGTTGTTCTGCAGCCAGCACCTGCCTGACCGCTTTGGAACCTTCCAGGAACTGTTTGCTGCCAGCGCACCCTTTTGGAGCCTCATTGGCTCATTGCCCTGCTTATGAACGTCCGTGAAGGCCGCTGGCTGCAAAAGCGCTGCAGCACGCTACTGAGTACCTGGTGCAATTTGAGTCCAGGCGTTGGGTCAAGAAGTTTGAAGCAGTTGTAAAAGTATACACAGCAATTTGCTTGTGGTAAAAGGGCCTCCTAGCGGCCTTCAGCTGGTCTATGCTGATTGGCCCTCAGGGCAAACCGGAAGGTTCGCGAGAAACACGCGCGCGCCAGAACTAAAAACGCCGAAAATTCCGTTCGTTTTCACAGCAACGCTTTGTAATCTTCGGGGTCGCGGCGTTCTTTGACATAGTGCGGCGTGTGAATTTGACCCCTGTGCCCCCCTCTGCCCCCCCCTGAATGTAACCATGCTGTGAATTGGGCCAGTGTGTCTGATTGCAACACATTGCCGCCTGTTCCCCCTATTGGCCTGGTTATGTGAGTTTGCGTGTGTGCGCGTTACTGCACTCCTGGTGCCTTGGCTTCAGAGTGTTGCAGGCAACGCAGCCGTTGATATGAGCGGGATCCCAAGTTCAGCACCGCCAAACAAGTGCAGATGGAACCATGCGGCACAACAGGCGCATCTGATTGGTCATGGTCGCGCATATACGCCAGCGTGCAATCGTGCACGAAGGGTGGATCTGCCTAACTACATGACTCTTGAATGCGTAAAATGCTCATGTATGTGCAGGCCCTCCCGGTATTGATATCGGCGTCACACCGAGCGACGCTGCTTATATCCAGAACATCGACGAGTACTTACCCAAAGGGGACAACCCTAAGGCAGCTTTCTACTCTGGGCGTCCCGGCTCAGTGCCTGTGTATGAGGCGCTGCCAGCACGGCTCGTGGCCCCTGAGTTTGGCCTGTTCGCGGATGTCGTACGTTCAAACCCTCCCGTTGACATGCTTCATGTGAGTTTGCGCTATGGGAATACGCAGCTTGTGCAACCCACGTGCACACAATACGCTTTGTCGGGGTGCATGCAGGTACGCACGCTGCTATCGGCGGTCGCCCTGTGCTGTGATCAGCCCATGCCATGGTGAGAGGCATCACAACTGCAATCGCATTGCATGCGATACGGTGCTACCGCAATTTTGGTGCTATGTTTGCAGGCGGCCTATGAGCTGTGCAGTGAGATGGCAGAAGTGTACATCGACGACGCGACTCGCCAGCTGCACTTCCTCAATTGGCACAATAGGCATTTTCCGGATGTGGTGCTGCGCTTACCCGCATCCGAGTGCACCTCGATCAGGTGCGACGGCCTCAACATGCTCGACACACGCACCGGCCAAAAGTACTTGGTGTGCTTGCTGGATGTCGAGAACGAAATTGGCAGTAGTGGCGATCCGTACTACCAGCTGCAGCGCTATTACCAGGTGGGATTGCTTTGTCCACCCCTCTTACCTGGCCACATGCCCGCGCTTTGCAATGTTGTGGGGTTGTGGGAGGGTTTGCCGGGCTGCGGGCAGGCATGCGCATTGAGAGTGCTCTCGCATGCTTAGTCTGGGGCCGCCAAACGATTGAAGCTTTGCTGCCTGCCAGGCTGCAAGCCAACAAGCCTGAAAACCGTTACTGGGTATCGTACTTCATTAATGAAATGGTTGTACTGCGTCGTCGCATTTGACACGCGTCAGGACTTTTACAAGGACAACATGAACACGCACGTGTCGACAGTGCTGAGGGCGACGGGTGCGCCCGCCCTGCTGCTGGACTTAGTAGGACCGCACCTTGCGATCCACGGTGCGTTCTTGGATGCATGCAGCATGACGCACCGTCTCGCATCGGTACGTGCAGCGCCATAATGCAAGCTGTTGCTCTGTTCCCTGTGGTCTTGCAGTCTGCTTATTCTGGTACTTCTTGATGTTGGTGCCCTGAAGTGGTATCCTCTCCGCGATCCCGTTAGGGGGAGCGTGTTGGCCTCCGTCCCGGCAAAAATGCTATCAAGCTACAAATGTACACAATCCCATACCCAACATGACGCAAGCAGCGTGTCGGCCCCCAGCCCATGTGTCAAAAGCCGTTGGCTTTCGCGGCGCATCGATGTGCTCGTGCGTGTTCACATACTATGCAGGAATGTACACGCAGGGCCGCAACATCGTCGTGTGTGAGCCGCTCACCGAGCTTCTGCCGCTGCTGCCGCTGGACGCCCGCCAGATGGAGCTCTACAACCGGCTTGCAGCCGCGCTGACGGCCTACCGACTAGCAGCCACCCGTCTGCGGGCGCGCTACCAGCGGATGGCGGCCGCGCTCGAGCCACGCGTTGCATCGGCAGCGACATCGTCATCGTCACCGCTGCCGGGTCCAACACATTCTCGTCACGCGGCCCTGAACGCCTACGAGGCGGCCGTTGAGCCGTTGATGCAGGGCGATCTGGCACAGGCGCTACGCAATGCCGCTGATGCTGTGCAACGCGTGAGCGCGAGCACCATGCACAGTCCGGCGAGCCAGACACCGCCCGGCACGCTGGCGCTGCCATACGCATTGCTGGGCAGGCTGGGCGCACAGCGTCTCGACAGCAGCAGCAGCCGCAGCAGCGGTGTTAGCCGCGGCAGCACGCACCGCTATGAGGACGTGCGCGTGATTGAATCATCATCCAAGCAACTCATGTACACAGCGTTTTGCACGCTTGATGCGGCAGCGCAAGGCGGTGGCAGCGGCAGCAGTGGCGCTGGCAGCGGCGCGGGCGGCGGCGGCGGCAGCGGCGGTGGCAGCGGTGGCGCCTCTCCCAAGAAGCAGGTCTTGATCAAGTTCACGCGTTTGCCGTACCCTGAGTGGGTGAGTGGGGCTGCTGTGTGCCTCTGTGCCTGCACGGTGGTCTGGTGGTTCGTCTGATCACGGTGGCATGGCATCAACAACCTCGTTGTGTTTCGCTGAGTTGTTTGTCTGTGCTTGTGCATGCGATAGCAACGAATAAACTCCCTGTTACGATGAGCGCACCTGCCCATGGGCGGCCACTGACGCTGCGTCTCGTGGCATGCACGCCCCGTTGCTGGAGTGTTCATGTGCGTCTCATCTGCTGCAAGTGCACGTTGTTGGGACTGGCATCTACCTTGGTTCCTGTGCAATCGTTCACATGGTGTCACAGATGTAGACTGCAAATCTAATATTGGCGTGAACATTGTGTCACGTGATCCTCCGACCACTCTAGATCCCTGCCTTGCCACATGAGGAATTCTTGGTGCGCCGTGCGTGTGCACGCTCTGCAGATACATACGGCCTGGCAGGCTGCCGATTTGGTTCCAGAACTGTTGGAGTGCATGACGCTGCCCGGCAACCAGGCCATGGTTGTCATGGAGCTACTGCCGCGCGAGGAATGGTGCTTGCTGGGGAAGGTGGAGGGTGACGAGCAGCGGAACGCAGCCATGGCGGCGACCAAGGCTGCGCTGCAGCGTGCACACAGCGTGAAGGTGGTGAAGCCTGGATCACAGGGGGAGGGCCAGCCGGTCAGTGGTTTTGCGGTGCACGGCGACATGCGCGGCGCGAACGTGATGGTCAGGTTCAACTCTGTCCCTGGCACAACGCCAGATGCCGCCTCCCCCACCGCTGCCGCCCCCCAGCAGGAGGAGGAGGAGGAGGGATTAGCGGCGCAGACGCAGGCGCCTGGGCAGGGCGGTGGCACCTCACTTGCGCCGTCTCCAACCAGCGGCGGCGCTGATGGCAGTGATGCTGCAGCGCTGGACGCTGCAAAGAGGCGTCGGCTTCACCCACCCACCGCACAGCTTCATGAGGGGCAGGATCAGCCCGCCGCGCAGGCGATTACGCATGCGAGCACGCAGCGGGCACCGACGACGTCATCAGCGGCAGCTGGCGTGGTGCCGCACAGGCCGGTCGATGTGCGCTTTGTGGACCTGGACTGGGCGGGCCTCCACGGCGTTGACGCGTATCCTATCCTGCCGCTGAGCGCCGCCGTCCCCTGGCACGCAACCGTGGCTCCCGGCCTCACAATGCTGCAGGAGCATGACGTGCACCTGCTGACAGCCGCAGGGCACATGGCGTAGATGGCTGAGGCTGTAGGTGGCTGTGGCTGTAGCGCTTTCATATAGTTTGTTGTGTTTGTTGATGTGTTGCTGCTTCATGACTTGTGTGTGGCGCATGCCGACAATTTGCATTGTGCAAGCTCGCATTGTTCATGAGAGATAGTGGAAACGGCGTCGTCTAGATGCAGTCCGCAACCTGTCCGAAATCACGGTGTCCCCATCATCATCAAACGCTGGAATCACACGGAAATCCGTTTCATTGAGGGCAGCTGCACGGCTGCTGGTTTGATATGCAACTGATTTTATTGGGATCATTGTATGCGCTTGCAACAGGCCGTCGGCACCCTGACCATTCAAAGTTGTTGGCTCATTTCATGACCAGCCATGACATGCTTGCATGCTTGACGTTTGTATGCATGCTGGCTTGCAAGAGCACACTCATGGGCTGGTCTTGCCGTGCAACATTTTCCGACTGTGTCACTCGTTGATAACACCCATTGCGCCGCGAGATGTGCGCGCTAGAGTATTCAGGCACCAAGCACTGCCGCGCTCCAAGTGGACCATAAAGTAATGTTATCCGCGATGAGCCCAGCTTCATCGTGCTGCTGTCTGGACCTTGGTTTACCCCGAATATGCTTGTGCCCCTGGGTACATCAAGCTAACATGGCCAACGCACTGCACGGTATGCGGAATATGAGTTGCAGTAGACCCATAATGCAACGCCTGTGGTCACACGCATGTCCCATTGATGAAGCCTCGCACGTGTATCAGACACCCACACAGACACATGTGAACCGCAGATACAACCCCCTCACCCCTGCCGCCCACCCTTGCCTTTCACCCTTGCCTTTAACCTGCCGCTCATCTGCCGCTACTGACTGTCTGCAGAGCAGCCCCAAAGCAGCCATGGTAGGCAGTATGGTGTTGGATGAACATTCAGGGAGTAGTATGGGCGCTTAAGGTTGCGCGCGAGAGGGTAAAGCGTGATGGAATGTGGACGTACGCTAATGCGTGGCTGTGTGTGTTGACGTGTGCGTTGTCCACTTGATACGTACCCGTGTGCGTGTGTGTTCAAAAAGCTTTTATCCTGTGGGGCCAAAGAGATAAATCGTGTATGTGCATGCGTTCATTCAGCAAGCAACAGCTGTGGCATCTATGGCGGCCCAAGAAGTGCCTCGCATGTACAGGCCCTTTCCTCAGCTGGTGCCTTCACGCACCGACACAGTCAGGGCGTCATGTTGTCGCTGCTGTTGCTGCCCATCCATCCTGCTACCCGCAGCCGCCCTCGCTGTGCATACAGAGCATCATCAAATAGCAGCCATTGCAGGCAGGGCATCCTCTGCTTCCTCAGCACATGGCTGGCTGCTCAAACGCAGGGGAAGGGAAGCACGTGTAGCAAGGGCGATGCAGCAGCTTCAGAAAGGCATCGCCCAACTGTCAGCGCACACATGATGCGCTGAGTGGACCTGAGCAGATGTTGACAAACAGCAGGCTTATGTTGTGTGGGCATGCTCGTAATTGTGGCTGCTGGCGGGGCCTGGGCACTAGCATAGACGCAGGTGGCATATGCCGACGTTACGGCCGCAGCAGACAATACTGCAATTCCCCAGCCAGTGCAGGTGGGTGAGGGTTTAGGGTTTAGGGTTTAGGGTTTGGGGCTGACATGCATCCCCCAACACGCGGCGCCACTGACGTTCTCACCCCCTCCCCTCCATGCATGCAGGCAGCACGCAGCCGCTGAGCACCTGCAGCCAGCCTATGGCCCGGCGTCCACAGGCACAGCAGCAGCAGGTGAGCACAAAAGCAGCGTCCAGTCCCGTCCCCTCAGCCCTCACCACGCTTTATGCACCAGCAGCAACACACGCACTTGCTGACACCGTTTGATTTGATTACATTTGGAGCTTTCTAGCTGAGGCCGACACTCCCCTCAGATGAGGACAGAAAGCGCTCGCAGCTGCGAGTCAAGCAGTAGGCAACAACAGGCCAATATTGAACGCGTTAAGCCATGGTTGGGATGCAATCCATTGTGATAAGCATGCGGTAGATGCACGAGGCACCATGCTGAACAGAGACGTAAAGCTCAGCGACCTGTTTGCACGTGAAGTCCGTGAACGTAATCTGCCACCAGCCGGCAGTTACGGTGATTCAACAACATGCACATACCAACAGCATTAGCTGACAACTCAGCGCTAAAGATCGCAGGATACTTTATACGCAAGCAAGCATAATGTGGACATTCAATTGCCACATGCAGCTCATCTTGAACCGAACGGTGTCCTTGCGCATCGTGTAATGTGCGGTGAGGGCACGTACGTTTGTGCCGGGTATCTGAGGTCACGTAAAGCGGCCTGCGTTGACAGCCAAATGATTTCAGCACCCCAACCGAAAACGCATCAGTGCCCTGTGCTTCCCCTTGGGCAAAGTCATATACAGGTGAGGGTGTGGTAACTCCTCGCACGGGCTGAACCCACGTGATGTGAAGCGTACTACCGTTCATTATTATTCGTCCACCTGGCTGCTGACCTTGATGGCATTATGAGGGAGGCATGCCTGAACAGCAGTGATGAATGCATCGCAATGCTTGCCGGCAGTGAATGCGTGCGGCACATGAATATAGGCCCGCTGCTGAAAGACCGCACGACAAGCATGCAAATGCAAATCATGCGCGCATACGCACGCAGTGGGTTGCGGTGTCGTTTCCCAGCTGGGCTCACAGGTACTCTGCTACTAGACATCGGCCAGCCCTCCGATGCTCCACAGCGTATGAGCCTGTGCATGTGTGAGCCAGGGGTTGCTCACTTTTGTTGGTTGGTTGATACCCGAAACAGGTGTTACACCTATGTAGCACGGCCAGGTGTGGTGAGCATGTACGCATTAACAGCGAGTCGCCGTCATGCTTCCTACGTGGGCGTGTTGCCGCTTGGTGCGCAAAAACAAACACGCGGGGAAAACCAGATGGGAAAGAGCAGGCCCGGCGACCTCATGGCCATGGAGGTATCACCAGGCCCACCCTACATTGGCGGGAACAGCAGCATCCCCCAGACCCCTTTCCCTTCCATGCGTCACTCCTGGATCAAATCCCACACCCGAGCAGCACATTTTGGAACATCCCCAGTCCAAATCGAGGTGCGTGGCGCCGTTCAAACGCCACAGGGTTACGGAGGGGCATTGGAATGCGTGCGTGCCCAGGTCGGGATCCATCCTGGAACACAAGTCACGCATGGACAAAGGAGCAGGGAAGCTGGGGCTTGCGGCCGCTTGCTGGGTTAATCGGCGCTGCGTGCGCCCTGGCGGATCAAGCCGCGCAGGGGTTGAGCCGCAGCACGTCACGGTTAGCATCCCGCCACGTCAGCAGGGGAAAGGGGAAAGACGCACGCATCGCATCCACCGCCGCACAGCCGCCGCCGCGGCAAAGTCCGCCGCCGCTGCTGCTGTATGAGTGAGTGGCATGCTTATGCTTCATCCCCCGCTGCCCCCCTGGCCCCGCCTGCTTTGCGCAAACAAGCGGGTTTTTGAAACACGCGCACATGAAGCCCCGCTTGGCGCACACACTCGCTCGCGATTGCGCCCGCAACACGCTCACGCAAAACGCACACCCTAGCCACTTGTTTGCTCCCACCTTGTGCACACTGCGTGCGTGTCTCAAAACATAAAGCTTCCGTTCGGGTCCGATCAGTCAAATCAATCATCACTCACACGCGCAAGGCAGGTAGCGCTGACCCAAATGCATTCCAGCAAGATCGTTATTAGCGTTCCGAGCACACAACCGCGACTGGCACAGGCCAATCCATGCCAGCAACGCAAGAGCTGACCGAGACAGCCCGTGCGAGTCCTGCTGGCTTGACATGCATGCGCAGTTGTGCGTGGTTGCAGCGGCTGTGTGTGAAGTGGCTAGATGCCAGCGCCGTCCTCAATGTCTACCGGGCTGCTGCGCTGCGCGCCTGCATGCATCCATGCATGCGTGCGCAGGACTGTGAGTGGCTGCTTGTCAGACGACTAGATGCCGGCGCCGTTCTCAATGTCTACGGTGTCCACGAGGGGCGCGGCATAGGCCGCCCTGATCTCCGTCCACGCCTGCGCCAGCTTGACGTGCAGCTTGGCGCTCCACAGCACGGCTGTGGCCACACGCACACACAGGTACACAGGCACACACAGGTTTGTTCATTTGGGACAACCATCAGACCGCTGTTTGTTTGGCGGCAGCCAGTCAGCCACATCAGCCCAGGCAACTTGCCATTGTCAGGTGCAGGTTATATCCTCACGCTTATGCACACACCCCACAGGAATCATCATGCATGGCCTCACGGGAAGCAAACATGTTCCTCCCACACACGCAGAATCAGCACATGCGTGTGTACACGGCCCCATACACGCACACGCATCAAGCTTGCCACCTGGCTTGCAATGGCCTACCCGCAACTAAGCGTTTCCGTATCCTCAACCTTTCACACAGGAGCCACACCACACACACCATTGCGTTCATCATTTCTCAGGCTGTGTGTAGCAAGGCTTGCGTGTGTTTGGCCGACAGCAGCACACACCCAACGTCTGAAGCCAAGCACGATTTCGGTTGTGTTTGGCTGCAAAAGTTTGGCGCGCGCGGCTGCCGGCCCAACACAAGCAAGCCTTGTTATATATTGTTCAACAACGCCAGGTCAGGTCACAAGCTGGATACAGCTTCAGGTGATGATGCGGATCATTGCAGAGGTACAAAGGCCTATCCCCAAACCTAACACCCCAAAGGCGAAGCGCAATACAAGTGTGGTATACCGTAGTCTGACACGAGCCGAATACAGGCGTTCCCACATGCACGGCTAACGCTGACGGCCACCAGCAGCAGAAGCAGCAAGGGCAGCGGAACGATTGTTTACAGGGGGCAGCAGCAGCACAACCGCTCACCTATGATCATGAGCAGGAAGCCGGTGTAGGTGAAGATGATGCTGAAGAGCCAGCCGGTGAGCGTGAGGCACAGGATGCCGTGCAGGCCATGCACATCATCACAGTCATCGCGGTACATGTGGTTGCTGGGTCCGATCCAGATGCCGGCATCCTGTATAAGCGATACATACAGTACACGGTGAGTTAGGCTACTAGATGGGGCTGCAGTGCCCGACGAAGCAGACCATGGTGGTGCTCCGCCCGCCTGCCTGACGCTGCCTGCGCTCTGACACAGCCAAGCAGGGCCATCAAACACTGCTGATCTCCCCGGGAGCGTTTGTTCGGTCTCCTTGATCGGGCGCGCGGTTCAAGCCTCAGGCTGCACCCAGGCTATGTGCGCTTCACAGCTCACGCCCAGGTGAATGCCACAGGGGTAGCCGGGTAGGGCTCTACCAGTCCGATCAAGAATCGGAACCCCGCCCACATCCCCTTGCAGGCTTGCACACGCAGCCATACCCCTCACACATCTCGCTTGCGCACGCGCGGAATCCGCATGAACGACGCTGCGCACACCATGCTCTCAACGCACACATCGACTGCAGCATGTGAAAAAGTGAAGGAAGATGCAAAGGATGCCCAAAGGCAATTGGCCTCCCAACTCCCTTGGGCATATATGCCGCACACCCCTCAGCCAGCTAGAGGCGCGTGTGTGTGTGTGCACTCCATCAGAAGGAGGGGCGACAACGACGCTTACGCCGCATGCTGGAGCAAGAGCTGCTGGATTGCCTTGCTGGCGCGGCGCATGAGCCAGGCCAGAGCCAGCAAGGCAGCCCTGCGGCTATTGCTTGAGCACATGGCGTAAACGTCGTCGCCCCGCATCAGCATGCAAGGCGGGATCTGGATATCCGCACCAGCAGACGACCAAGGATCGGAACACCGCCAGAGCCCCACACGCAAACACTCTAGGGGTGGGAGGATGTGTGTGTGGAGGGGGCCGAGGGAGATGATAGGGAAGCACCCCTCATGTCACACCCGGCCACACCATCACACCCGCTTGCAGCCCAGATACCATGGCCATCGTCAGGGGCAGTTCCTTGTGCATCTGCACCCTGCATGCACGGCCCAGCGGGAAGCACACTGCATGCTGGACCCAAATAACTCTCAACCCACGCTTGAAGGTGTGACATGGTGTGACATGGTGTGACACATGCAATCTGCCCCACCTGCAGGCAGTGGCGTGTGAGGTCCGCATCGACGAGCGGCGTGGCGAGCGCCAGCAGGTACACGGGACCGAAGCGCTGCCAGTGGGAGCTGCACAACAGTGAGCATAGCAGGCGGCCGGCAAGGAACACAGTACTACGCAGTTAGGTAATGCCATACGAGTGAAGTATGAACAACACAGCAGCTGGCAAATCGTTTTCGGTAAAGGGAACCGGGGTGACGAGGCACTGCTGACGGCAGCAGGAATTAGGGTTGTCTGAATGACTGGCAGGGACAGGAGGCTGGGAGCGTGGCAGCAGGGAAACACGCGCTCATGGAGGCCATAAGATGGCAGAATGCTGCTCCGCTGCTGTCGTTTGTCAATGAGGCACCCGCTCACCCCTTCTTCTTCACGCTGCACTTCCAGTAAACGTATTGTGTCAGGTTGGTCAGAATAGCAAACGTCAAAACGAGGCCGAAGGTGTGTGAGAACGCCTTAGCTCCTGATGTGGCACTTATCCCCCATAAAGCCTGCAAAGAGCCGAAAACAAAGGCTGCGTCAGCGAGCCACCGAACCGAAACCACACAACCAAGTGCCCACAGAAAGCAGCAGCTGGCACAGCGAGCGAAGTAAGGGCTCCAGGAACAAAGCACGGCAGCGCAAGGCACCCAGACAAACCAAACGAGCTCGCACAGCCACAGACGGATTTCAATGCTGCCCATGAAACCAGCCATTCCAGCAGGTTGTCCGACGTTACACTTACCAGCCAGGTACCAGCCAGGTTACACCAGGTTACCAGCCAGGTTACCAGCCAGGTTACCAGCCAGGTTACACTTACCAGCCAGGAGGGGCCAACATCAGCTACCCACTGCTCAAAACAAAAACACAAGCACATACAGCATGAGGCACAGCGCATAACGTAAGCGCGCGGTAACCCTTGAGCAGTTGCGGAGTCAGCACGCGCGTTCTGTGACTAGAACCGTTGCAACGCAGGTTCGCCAGCAAAGGGATAGCCATGGCAAGAGTACACCTCAAGCACAACAAGTCCTGTACATGGTGTCATACCTAGTGCGGGCAGGGACAGCAGCAGCGTTGCGATGGACGCTGTGAGTGAGCCCTTGTCCAGCACTTCGACCTCAGGAAGGTGCACAGAGGGCAGATGCATGGGAAGGTGCAGGACTCCTGACAGAGAAGTCCTCCAGTTCGTATCCAGCGTGGCGCCGCCATGATGCGAGCCGTCCACGCCCGCAGACCCAGCCGCGGCAGGCGCAGCGGAAGCGGAAGGCCCAGCATCCGCGCCGCCGTTTGCGGCCGCGGACTGCTGCTGCTGCTGCTTCACCTGCCACGGCATGGGCCTGGATCAGACGCCGTCCTCGCACACCTGGACCTGAGCGGGTGCATCGTGGATGACCTGCACGTCGAGGAGCTTGGCAAAGCACTGCTCAGCTCGCCCCACCTTGCAGGGCTGAAGCAGCTCAATCTTGCGGCTCAATCTGCCAGACCAGTCTATTGGGCGCCCGATCGGCATGACGGCATAACAACAACCGGCTGGCAGTCACTGGTAGCGTCGCTCGCAGCAGCCACGCACCCGTCGTGCATCTTGCGCTTGGACCTATCAGGCGGTTACTGTAACAGCTGGGCCCATGTCATGTCTGCGCCCCACATCGCGTCTTCGCTCAGCTGCTTCATGCATGACTTGCATCCCCCTGCTTGACTGTAACTGTGCGTACCAAGCCATGACGGCGGTGCGATGGATTGTCAATGACTGCCACTGTCACCACTGTCACGCGCAGCTCATCACAAAAATCCGCCTGCCTGCCTGGCTCATGCAGTGGGACTATCATGCAAAGTGCACCCCGATTGCATCTGTCAAGGATTCCACCACCGCCAGACGACACGACCAAATGCCTACAATAGTGTGACAGACCGCAGTGCAAACATGGCGGTGACCGTGGTACCGTAGCACATGCACACCATCCAGCAAGCGAGCGCTGCTGTGCGGCACTGACGCAGGTGCGCCGCGGATAGATGTAACGCTGCCATTGCGCCGCTGCTTGCAGGCATGAAGCCGTGGCAACATGTCCCGCTGCAAGCACCCCATAATCAAAAGTTCTGTTGCGCTGAGCATTTCAGTATTCAGACCAGGCCGCGTCTTGGTCGTATTGCACACCGGTATCATTTGTCTTCACTGCGTGTGCCCTTGCATGAAGCGTTGGCTGCATGTACACGCGCACAGTCCCAGTGGTGCATGCAGCGTCGCCGCATGCCACAAGTGCAAGTGCCTCCACACCCTCCACTGCCCCCACCCCCCTACCCCCCACCCAGGACAACACAGCCAGCAACACGTATCAGCGGATGCCTTCAAATAAAAAAGACAACATACTCAAAAAAAGGAAAGCAGAGCGCGCCGCCACCCAGGAGCTGCATACCGCCGGGCCGCCAGCTGCCAATTGTTGCGCTGGTAAGCTGAAGCATGCTCTGCAGCATGACTCGCTCAGTGCGCCAGCACACGACATCACGATTGCGGTGCATGTGCGAACGAGAGCAATCGCTTATTAGACAGCCCTGCCCACTAAAACAGTTCTACGTCGTGCAGGTGCGGTGCAGCCTGGCATGCCGCAGCCAACTGCCGCAACACTCCATCATTAGGCTGGTCGAATTGGTCCAAGCGGAGGCGGCGCAGCCCGGCGAGGTGCGTTGAGGCCCGCAGCGCATCACACAGCGGTGCGCTTATAGAGGCACATAGACGCTCATCAGAGCGGTTAGACCACACCCGGATGTCCAGCGTGCGCAGGCATGACAGGGCCGTGGCAGCGCGCAGCGCCGTGCCCAAGGCTGCGAAAAGGGGGGCGGTGAGCGCACCAGTGGTATCGCAGAAGATGCAGAGCTCCTGTAGCGCTGACAGATGCCTGGCGCTGGGCAGCAGCGCGCAAAACGGCCACAACTCTGCCAGCTCCAGGTCCCAAATCCACAGACGCGTCAGGCTGCGTAGCACCGTGCAGGAAAGCAGCGCGCTCGACGGCAGTTGACGGAATACAAAGGGAGCTTCATGCAACTTCGGCTCCATACCTCCAAGCTCAATGCTGCGCAGGTTGGCCAGCAGGTGGGAGGCTGTGGAGTTGTTTGCAAGCAGCTGTTTGATGGGCTGCATGCAACCCCGGCGCCTGACGATCGCAGGCAGGTGCAAGCTCGTCAGGCTGCTCAGGTGCTTCGCCTGCAGCATGGATGCAAGCGCCCTGGATGCAGGCCGCCGTAGGTCCTTACCCCACATGCTCAGCGCCTGCAATTCGCTGAGGCCGGTGGTAGAAGCCAGCGTGTTAAACACCTCCGCAACATCCACGGGCGGGCCGGTTATGATGGGCAGGTGCAGCTCCGTCAAGCCATGCAGGTGGCTGCCACGCTGTAGCATGGCCGCAACATCCGGACCCGGGATTTCAAAGCCGAACGCGAGGTCCAGCTTGGTGAGGCGTAGGTGACGTGAGCTAGTGAGCACACGCACCACGCACGCTGGATTGGCCCCAACGTTGAAGTCGCAATTGTTGAGGTCCAACTCGCGTAGCCCACAAACGCGTGTGTGCTGAAGCAGTTCACACAGCTGATCCAAGTCGTGGGACTCATCATAAAACGTCGTTTGAGCCAGGTTCAGGCTGGTGAGCGAGGACACGACATTGCGTGCGGACATCACTTGGGGCCAGCCACAAGCTTGCCAGTCACTGCCTGACAGGTCCAGGTGCCGAATGCATGACATGTGCGTAGCTGCCGCCAGCGACGTTGCCAGCAACTGCCAGCCGCCAGTTTGGATGCTATTGTAACCCAAATCCAGTCGTGTCAAGCCCGCAAGGTGGGGTGAGCTGAGCAGTGCTTGGCCAAGCTCGCCCGCATGTGGGTCATCCAGGCCACAACAGCTCAGGTCCAGGTGCGTGAGGTTCGCCAGGAACGAACAGCGCAGCGCCTGCAGTGCCAGTATGGTAGGGGGGAATTCCATGCCGCTTTCGCATTCAGGCCACCGCAAGGCCAAGGTGCGCAGGCTGGACAACTTGGAGACGAGATGCCGCAGCGCGAATGCGCAATCGTACTGCGCTTCAGCGCTGTCAGTCTGCCATCTGTCGAGGTCGACATGCAGGTGCGTGAGGGTGGCATGGTGTAGGCTGCTGCGCAAGCAGGCAAGGGCTTCCATTGTCGGCGTTGCACCAAGGTGCAGCCTGCTCAACTCGAACTTGCCAACGCGCGTGAACGAGGCAGGGAGCTGCTGCTGATAGGGCCACTGAGCACCGCTGCCAGTGAGCTGCATCGTTCGGGCGCTGCTTCGCATGGCGGTGACGCCATGCGTGTAGCACTCGCGCCAGCGCCTGCAGACCAGCTTCACGCCCTTGTTCACGCAGCCGGGTGAGAGTATCAGCTCCACCACATCGTCCGGTAAGCGGTTGAATGGACTGTCAGAAGCGGCTGCCCCGGCAGCGCCTAGGTACCGGCGCCGCCCCTTCAGTAAGTGACGCAACAACGGCGGCACCAGAAGCAACAGCCATACTCTGATGTTGCCCATGGTGTCAGAAGGGATCGCAAGCGACGGCCCCGGCAGCACGCAGCTGCCGAACGTGCAATACCGCGGCAGCAGCAGCCATAATCTCGTCGGCAGTTATGTGCGGAGCGTGCTGCAAATGGCTGTCATCAGTTTAGAGCGTACTGGCTGAGGCAGATTCGGCTAGTGCGGCTGCAGGGATCATGGAAATCGGCACGACGCAGAAGCAGGGCAGACACAGGCGCAGCAAACGCGTCAGGTGCATGCAGAGTGCAGTGTGTTGCAGGATCGTGCGGTCTTGACATTCTGGTGCATTCTGTGGGGGGGGGAGGGGCAGGGAGCAGACTGAAGGGGTACATGGAAAAGGAAACAGCCTGCAGCGCAAGTGGTCCTAGTGGTTTTCACACACTAGTTTGGCTATGTCATACATGAATAGCTGTCCTGCAAACTCTTGTGGCCCAGTGAGTGCGCTCATTTACCAGCCTGCAGGCGCCCGCCAAGCCCGCCCGGAACGACTGACCCTTTCACTGTTATCACTGCTGCTCGCTTCAGGTAGAAATCCTTGTGGAACAGTGTGAAGCTGCTGTTGGCTGTGTATTTTGCGTTATGATTGAACCAGTCCTGAACCTGGCTGCTGTTGAGCTTCGAGTTTGGCCGGAGTGTATACTTTGGCTTGCTGAGGCTAACGTGCTCTCACGTGCAGGCCCATCTGTGTTTTAGCCTGACTTTCCCGTTTATGGGTTCCAGTACCAGCACTACTTATGGCCCATAGCAGCTGTCCTGGAAGCAAGCAAAGCAGCTGGGCTTGTCAGTTCAAGCAACGACCTCTTGTGGATTGCCCAACACCAGGAATTGCGGTCCCAACCCACCCAGCAACCCTTTTTACCCTTGTAAGCACGGAAACCACTTGTATGTTGCAAGCGTACGTGGGACACACTGCAGCGCAACCGGGCTTAAGCACAAGGCACTTACTGCTATGAGTTTGAGCGTGCTCAATGGTGGCAGTGATGCTCGGCTGCTCTCGGCATGGTTGGACGGCGACTTGGAAGACGACGAGGCACTGCCGCCAAAACGTTCAGGAACGATGCCTGGGAGCGAGCGAGTAATGCGCTGCACCTGCGATGGATATCATTTTGGCCCAAGACATCGGCAGCTGCACAGCAAGTACAAGCACTTTGCAGGCTGGGACAGGGCAGGGCGTGCCTTACACTACAGGGTACGTGCTTTACACAGCGGGCAAGGCACTTACACGCGCGGAGTGCAGGCAAGCAGGCACTACCCCAGCACAACATGGTGCAGGTGCACAGCCCCAGCTTGACCTCCTCACCTGCTCTCTCCGCTACAAGCAAAACAGCTGCGCGTGCATCGTGTGTGTGGTCAGGATCCCGCGTGTAGCTCGTTCATCAGCAAAGTGCAGCAGCATCAGTTCAACAGCGGCGGGAGGTGCCAGCAGCAGGCTTATGGTGTGACAAAGTCTGCAGGTGCAGTAGGTATGCACAGTGTCGTATATCTTCGACCACAAACTTTCCGACTTGCTGGAGCAATTCTTTCCAGTTGAGGCAGCAGTCTCTGCAATGCAGTCTCTGCAATGTCTCGGAATCAGGCTGCAACAGGGGGGGGCGCCAACAAACGCCGGCACACCAGTTGATCCAGCTTGTCCTGCACGTGCCTAGGCATGCTTGACCAAGCCCGCCCATAAAACCAACACGCACGCATGCACGCATGTGGCGGCACGGAAGCCAGGACAGGATGGGTTGGGCGCTCATCAGCGCCATGCCCATGCAGGGCGCGTCACAAATTGCGCCTGCACCACGGAGGCCATGGTGCATTAGATGCGCTCCTCTCAGGCCTGCTCACACCTGCCTCCGACAGAGCAGCCCAAATTACAACTGGCAGGCATTTATGCCTGAGGCCACATGAAGCACCATTACTAGGGGGAACACAGTGGGGCACCACTCAGGTCAGGGTGAAAACATGCGCCAAATCGTACCTATTTGCATGCACCTTATTGCACCAAGTTGCCACGCATACCAGTACCTTGTACCTACCACTCTACCAGCCTGGCACGCATGGCAGGCGGTCATATGCCGGCTCAGTCAGGGTATGAGGACAGGCTTGACTGATGAACGATTAAATCCTGGGAGCATTTCAGTCATGTGAGTGCTTGTACTCGGCCAGCCAGCTAGAGGGCCAGGGCCGCGCTCGAGGGGGTTGAAGAAAGGTCACACATGCATGGGAGGGGGGGGGACAGGAGTAACTGTGTCTAGCCAGCACACATGGTGAGCTGCATGGCGAGCCGATGCTGAAATCGCCTGTGGGCATTGCCGGACGCCGGTGGGCGTCATGAGTCATTTATCATTCCGCATGGCGGACGTCTGTGCGCGGCGCTGACTATCTACCCTACGCAAGCAAGGAAGCACGCGCCTGAAGCATCGTGCACACCACCGCACCACCTGATGCATGAACAACTAGCGCGATGCCCGTATTATATTATTTGATGCAGCAGCGGCATGAACGGTGGAATAAAGCTGCAACCGACCACGAATGAATCTCCGACGTGCGTTGGTGTTGAATGGGCAGCACGGGATCACCTTCACCGTCGTCCAATCAGTGCACATCGCATTAAGTCAAGCACAATCAAATACCGTACTACAAGGTTCACGGTGCGATTATTGGTCGTCGTCCATGCACGCTTTGGCTGTGCTGGTAGCTCTCGACACTATACTGGAGTGCGCAGGTGGCCTGCGTTACCAATCATTCGCATGGCACCGCATATCGGCGGTCGGTTGTATCGGAGCACACACACAGGTGGTGGCTGAGAGCGCTCGGCTTGTGAATGAGCGCATGGTTGGCACTCAGGGAAAGCAACGGCAGGTGAGGGTAGGCGGGGAGTGGGGAATGGGGATCAGGACTAAGGAGATTAACTGAAGGAAGGTCTGAAGGTGAAGGGCACACCCTGCAAAATAAATGGGTTGCGGAGGGCTGCAGCGCGGATGGCTGCAGGAACTAACGTGCACTTGTGCCGAGAGCAATGCGCACGCCAGGACGTGGGCGTATGATGCGTGTGCGTGGAGGAGATCGCAGGAGCCATACGTGTGCATAGGAACGCAGCGGCGGGCCACGTACAGTGCCGTGCATCGGCATGGTCACCTGTGCTACCGTAGGAAAATAAATTTGAGCGCGGGGGCCACAGGGGTGGGGGCAACATCACACTCACACGCGAAGCGCTGCGCAACCAGGTGTGTCATGCAAATGATCTATCGATGATAATACCCATTGATCGCCATTATTTGCATGCCCTGTGAGGCTGTGGCTGCCAGCGCGCCAAGAACAGCCTGGCAAGCCCCCAGAATGCGGTTCACACTAGTCAGTGACGAACCAAGGCCAGCACAAACACCGCAAGATACGTCTGTCTGTGGTGAAGCAGTAACCTGTCTAAACCAGTTTTGGGAGGAGCATCCCCGGCCGCAGCACAGCTGCCACCGTAATTGCATTCGAGCCGTCGCCTGCTGCCACCACCGTGCTGCTGCCGTCGCCTGCCAGCTGCAAGGCATGATGACTGCGCGGCGACACCGCCCCGCTGCCTGTGCTGGCACCCAGCGGCGCCTGCTGCTGCTGCTGCTGCCCGGGTTGCGGCCGGCTCGTTCGCACCGGGCTGCCTCCACGAGACATTAGCGGTTGGGCAGCCAGCGATGCACCTGCCGCTGCTGATGTGCCCATGGTGCTGGCGCGAATGCCGCCTGCGCCGCCGCCCGTCTTGACAAGCCCCTTGGAGGCAGACAGCACCGTCTTGGGCACAAACACGGGCATGGTGTAAGATGGCAGCGCGCCGCCCCTGGACTGCACCCGGGGATGGCCAGCAACCCTGGCCCCGCCCTCCCTGCTGCTATTGTCCCTGCTAACATCCCCCCTGCTGCTGGTATTGTGGCTGCTGCTGAATTCTCCGAGTTCCCTGCTGTTGTAAATGCTTGCGCTTGTGTCCCAGCCGCTGCCTGCTGTGCCAGCACGCGTGGCGGCGGCGATGGTGTTCACGGTAGCGGCAGCAGCGCCATCGTCCCAGCCAGGTGCGCCTGCACTGTTGACTGCTGTCATGGCTTGGTTAGGCGTGGCAGTGGGGTTGATGGCAGTGGCGGTGGTGCGCGTGGCAGCGGAGGTAGCGGAGACTATTGTGTCTGCTGCCACAAGCGCCGCTCGGCCGCTGACGCTCAGCCGAGATGGAGGGTAGGTCGGCTCAACTGCTGGTGCTGCCGCTGCTGTGGCTGCTGAGCTGCCAGGTGCGTGGTTGAGCGGGGCAGTGAAAGTCGGGGCGCGGGGGGACCCAGGGGGGAACGGCTGTAGCGCCCCAGCAGCTTCCCCGCCGCTAAGCACGGCCCGGCCGTTGAGGCTCAGCCTGGGGTGTATGTGCTCCGAAACCATAACAGAGGTCGCGGCGGCGGCTGTTTCAGAGCCATGTGTGGTGTTTTCGGGATAGGCAGGATGGTTTCGGAGCGCGCCGAAGGGCGCCTCAGCCTTGTTCCCGCCAGCGGTGGGCGAGCAAGGGGCAGAGCTCGAGCCCGCACCCACGCCCAGTCGGCTGCGCATCCGACTGCTTGGCCCCGCATGCAGCTGCAGCTGCTGCGCCGGCTGCGGCTCCGGCTGCGGCTGGAACGCAGAGGAGGAAGCAGCTGAGGGCGGGCTTGAAGCTGCCCAACAGCTGCTGCCCTGTGACGCAGCGCTCGGCAGACCGTCGTCGCCAGGTGCCATGCCGTTCGCAGCATACGAGTTGGGTGCGCTGAGCCCTCCCGGATGCGACCGCGATGCCTGTGAGGACGACGATGGCGGCTGCGGCGATAATGAGGGGGATGCATGCTGCCCGCGTTGTCGCAGCGGCGACCTGCTGTTATGAGGGGCGGCAGCGGCAGCGGCGGGGATGCATTGTGTGGAGGGAGCGGAGACAGACGGGCGGGCGGCGAATCCCGACAACGAGGTTGGTGCGGAGGGCGAGGTAGGGGGCGATGAGAGCGCGTGCCCGGGTTGGGTCCGCTGGTGTTGTGGGGATGTTGCATCGTGTGGGCGCGGGGACGGCCACAACGCGTTTGAACGCGTCGCACAAAACAGGACGCGCTCACCGCCGACGGCGCCGGGGGCGTGGGGGGAGCCAGGCGACGTTGGCGCAGGCGGGCTGATATTGCCTGTATTGCTGGCGGTATTGGCCGAGAGGTAGTGTGAGAAAGTGTGGGCGCGGGGCCGTGGGTGCTGCGGTACCATGCTGACCTGCGGGCTGAGGTGGCGCCCGTCGCGGCTGACGTGGCCTGCACCACCTCCACTACCTCCGATACCGTCCGTACCGCTGCCGGCGGCAAAGTACGGTGCAAGCATCTCCAGCGTGAGCTCCTCACCCGCAGCGAGCGTCCCGCAGAAACCGCTCCTGCTGACTTCGGAGCCGAGGGCGGGACCGGCAGCCGCCTCTGCTGCGGTTTCGGAACTAAGCAGGGCATTCCTGGAAGCGCCGCCCATGGGAAGTGGCAACGGTGAAGGCGAGCCGCACCGTGACCGACTGCTGCTATTGCTGGGGTTGCCAGCAGTGACGCTGCCACTGCCGCCGCTGGTTGGTGTACCGCTGCCCCAGGCCAGCGACGGGCCAACGGCGGGCGCCGAGTTGCTGCCGCCGCGCGCCGTCACGTGGTTTCGGAGCATCATAGTGTCGTTGGGCGACGGCGCACGCGGCTCCTGAACCGCTCCGTTGCCGACGGCGCCGCCGCTGGAGCGCTGCGCCATCAGCAGCGCCGCGTTGGCGGGCGCGACGACGATCACCGGCGGCAGCGCCCGGCCCTCCCCGTCGGCTCCGGAACCACCGACGAAACCGCGCTCCTCCTCGATGCGCAGCTTACGGGACGTCGGCAGCGACAGCGGCGACACCACAAACAGCTCCAGGGGCTGGGCGTTCGTCGTGCCGGGCGTCCCGCCTCGGAACGCGAAGTGGCCGAGGGACTCATGGCGGGAAGGCGGCAAGTGCGAGTGATCGCTGGCGGTGGTGCCCGGACGTTGCGCTGAAGGCCGGGTTGTGGCGTGCATCTGCACCTGCGGCGCCGACCACGACGGCGATGCCGCCCGCTGATGAGGCTGGCCGTGTTGGCCGCTGAAGGATGGTGACGAGTTCTGCAGGTGCTGGTCAGGCGCAGCGGTAGCGGTAGCGCAGGAGAGGTCGGAGAAGCTGCCGCTGCTGGTGCTGAACGGCGTGATGTTGCTGATGGGCACGCCGTTCACGAAGCTGCGGCCTGAGCCGCCCTGCGGCACAAACAAGTAGGGTTGTGCACAGGGCAGTTTATTTGTACCAAGTCATGGCTGGAAACTCAGGTGCATGCCCTGCGTCACAAACTGTCAACAGTGTGACAGAGGACATCAGCCCCCAATTGACCCAGGTGTTTGCGGCAGCACTGCTGAGTGTTTACGGTACCTACTCACACCCGTGTGCTGAAAGTGCCATTGAATGCGTTCGGCTTTTCTGTCTGTCTGCATGCACCATGCTGCATGGCACACAGCGCGGCGGCGGCTTTGGGCCTGTTGGGCACGTCTCACCGGCCTCTCTTGCACCTCCACTCACCATCCACACAAACGCCTCCCCTCGCACTATCGGTGCGCAACTCCAAAAACACTTACCGAACCGCAGCAAATTGAACCAAAGCTAAACCAAAGCAAGATCAACCCACCCACCTGCATGTCGTTCCAAGGGCTGCCGGCTTCGCCGCTGCCGCCCCAAGCGTCCACCGCCCTCGCTAGCTGCTGCTTCTGTGGCGTATATCCAGTGGCCGCTCCGCTGGTCGTGTGGCGAACGAGCGGTATCGGCGGCGCCGACAGCGCCTCGCCGGCTATGCTCATGTTCCTGGCGTCCGCAGCACGCACTGCACCTCCAGACAGGCCGGGCCGGGATTGAGCTCCAGGGGAGCCTAAGCCGCCACCACGGCTGGCAGCATGCATTCCCCCGCCCCATCCCCCTTGGTACAGCCGCCCCCCCGCCGCCGCCCCGAACCCTCTCCCTGCGCCGGTGCCCGGCGCTCCGGAACCAGCAGTGTGATTGGCTCCGGAACCACCGACACCCCCGCTGGGGGAGAGCGGAATGGATGACAGCATTGGGGAGCCAGGGGGTGAGGGGAAGAAGCCTGCAGCAGCAGCAGCGGCCGCACCCGAGGCGTAATGCAGCTGCCCGTCCTGCTGCTGCTGCCAGTTCTGCTGCTGCCAGTTCTGCTGCTGGGCCCCGTGTGAGGATGCATGCGGCGCAGGATGGCCGGTTGCGGGGCTGCTGCCGGCGCTGTGCTTTACGAGGTGCACGGGCTTGACGGTCAGAAGGAAGCCCGCACTGCCCTGAGCGTCACCGACCTGCACACCGCACCACACAGCACAGCAGAATCACGCCTCCTCGTGACTCAACATGAAACAATCGCACTCAAGGGCCAGAGGGTGGCCCTAGCATAAGCTATAGGCCGTTAGCTGGCAGAGGCTGCTACAGTCATCGATGACAACCCAACCCTACCACAACCACAGCCACAGCTCAAGGCCAACAAAGAACCAGCGGCTGTTAAGAGCCATCGATAACACCAATTATGAGTCACCGCAGAAACAAGATAGGCCACCACCTACACTACTACATCACTAGCCACCGTGTACAGTGTAGGACTGTAAGCCCTCCCGCTGCTCACCTCGCTGCTGCGGCATCGGAACTCCGACGCCGCTTTGTTCAGCTGCGTGACGGCGTCGTGCGACAGGTCGTACCCACCGCCGCCCTCGCCATCCACCTCCCCCGCCAAGCCGCGCCGGCCGCCCCGTCCCGCCCCACCCCTCCGTCCCCCGGCCGCCCCGCCGCGCTGCCGCGCCACCGCCGCGGCGGCAGCGTCGCGCTCCGCCTTGGCGGCAGCGGCCGCTTGGACGTCCACCGCCACTGCGTTGCCACCGCCCGGTGACGCGCCAGCCCGGCCGTCTCGGCTTGCGGCCGCGCCGCCGCCGTCGGCGTCGGCAGCCTTGGCTCCACGGTGGGCGCCGGCTTCGGCGCCACCTTGCTCTGCGTCCGGCCTGGAGTGCGGCTGGCTGCTGCTGCCGCTGCTGTTGCTGCCGGCTGCGTCAGCCCCCGCTGGCCGCGCTGCTGCCTTGAAGCCCGCAGCTGGATCGTGATCCCCAGCAGCGGTCCCGGTGGCGGAAGCGCCGCCCCCTCCAGCTGCGCTGTACCGCCTCGGCCGGGCTGTACCGCTAGCACCTCCTGCCCCGCCCCAACCGCCGTACACGTCGCCCCAGCCACCGCCAGCGAAGCCCGACATGCCGCCGTTGACGGCAGGCGAGGGTGCGCGGGCTCCGGCGGCTGCCATCCCTTCGCCCGCATTGTCGTTCGAGACGTGCCGCGCGAATTTGAGGCGAGAGGCTTCCTGGGCAGCCGCGGCGGCGGCGGCGGCCTCACGCGCACGCTGCTCCGCTTCAAGCGTGCGGCGGCGCTGCAGGATGGCCCTCCAGCACGACTGCGTGCACAGGCGTAAGGCAGGCCGAGGGTACGGCCGGTAAAGGCCTAGGCTGTTTATGCTACATACGGGTTAGGGAACGGCAGGGCTGTCCGCACGGGGCCGCCTGCACCTAAGCATGTCTACCTAGTCCAGGTGGGAACACCGCCATGACATTGAATTCCTTCGTGTGCTTGGTTTGTTTGTGCCTGACATGCCTGCGGGTGGGGCTGTAGGCTGCGTCGCCAATCGGCACCATACTGAGTAAGCACGTGATGTGGGTCACCCACGCAAACAGCTAGCGTGGAATGTGGGTGCGCTGGCGATTACCTTCCCATCCGGTGGCCTCACAGGCCATACAGCGATGTGTTGGCATGTTCGTGATGTGGGTCCCATGGAATGCGATGATTTGGGTCACCAAAGCAGCGGCTACGCTTTGGACCCGATTGATGCATGCACGGATGCAGTCCACGTGCGTCGCATGCATTGTCCACACACGGATGCAAAAGTACATGCATGGATGCATACATGCAATGTGTATCGCAGACTCACAGGGTGTTTGCCCATGCATGCTCACGCTACAATCGTTGGCTTATCGTGAGTTATGCACATGCGCCCTGTGGCGGATTGCGGTGATTGGCGGCTGCTGGCTTATCCGATAACCACCGTCTGACATTTGCATCCACTCCTTACTCGCTTCATTTTGACTTGTGTTACGGTTGGCGCTACTGGACAGGCCATACTGACCTGTATGACGATCGCGGCGTCAAATGCGCGGTCGTGCCACGCAGTCGCCTCCGCCCACCACTGGTCTTCCGGCTTTGCTGCTGCTGCCTGAAGGCGCCAGTGCAACAACGCAACACATATGGCCAGGAGCAGCACATTCGTTAAGGGATTTCTGTCGATAAGCAAAGCGCCCTCGTGCAAGAACGTATCGAGAAACGCCAAAAGCTTGCGAAACCGGTGTATGAGCCCGCAGGTATGTTGTGACATCCGACCAGCAAGTGTCATGAGCAAGGTGATGAGTTCAGTTCAAGCAGGTAAGGGTGACAGCAGCAAATCAAGCGCCAGCTGCGGCAGCGTTTTGAGAAAAAAGAACGCTGGCAGCGCCCGCTCACCCGCCGCCGAAGCGCGAGCTCCGGGTCCGTACCCTCCAGATGCTTCTCCCAAAGCAGCTTCAAGTGCTCATCGTGGACATCGCTTGTGACGCCGAAGCCTATCGCACTGCAGAAGCCAGCAAGGGTCCACGACATGCGCAGCGACAGGCTGAGTCAGCCACACTTTCGCGTGTGCGCCCAGAGCTAAAACCACATGCACTGAAAGGTTGAACATATGAACATTGAGTAACAAAGCAGAGCGGGGCCTGAACATGGCTAGGAATCTAATAATCCATGTGCCCTGCGATGATGAGCCAGCGCCACGCGCCGGCCACGCACGCACGTGCAGCCCAGCAGCTCTTACCCTGTGAAGTCCCGTGGCTGGGGTGTTTGCTGCTTCATATGGACATCGTATGTGACCGCCAAGTGCTTTAGGAGTAACACTTGCGCGTCGTTTAAATCGCCAGCGTCGCCCTCCAAGGACTGCACACCGAGGCCCAGCACTGTCAGCGTGTCCGCAGGGATGTTCTGAACCAGACGAGCAAGGTTGAAAGACAGCTGCTGAGGTGCTTCGCTGGCCTCATTCGCCAGTTCAAGTCCTGTAGGCTCGGGCTGACTGGCAACTCTGCTGCGTGGTCCAGTGGAGCCTCCTGGGACCTGCACGCCGGCGCCTGACAGGGAAGCTCGCGGTATTTGCACAGTCCCTATATTCATCGCCTCCTGCTGCGCGGCATCCGGGGCACCAATAACGGGGGCCGCATCTGGTGATGATGTCAGCGCAAGCGGGCCTGCGGCAGCGGCTGCCTGCCTCAGTTCGCCTTCGTTGGGCTCCATGGCTATGGTGTGAGCTAATGCGTATGGCAGCCCTCATTCCGTGTGCATCCTACACTGGCTCCAAGCTGCGAGGCCCTCCATCAACATTTCTGTCATGGTTGCTCCTTCCCGTGCGCAACCAATCTGAAGCTCCCAACAAGCTGTATGTGTAAGCCTGCGTTATGCTATCAGTAAACGATGAAGTGTCAAGAGTTGTAGGTGTTTACTTGCACGAGTTGTTTTCTTGTATACACGCTGCATCGAAGGACACAGCGAACAGGGCACATCACGGCCAAGCCTACAGCAATAGACTTCGTTGCTGCCTTGTGTCAGGCTGTGGGGTGGCAATATAAGGCGGGTACACTCTACGCACACAGCGAACCCGTGGGAAAGAGAATTTGGTGCATTCAAACGAAAGAGAGTACGAGTGGAGCGTTGGGTGGTTGAAAGTGTGGTCATATGGTCGTGCAAAACGAGTGTCAAAGTATTGACCACATTGAAAACATGTACTTCGGTGCCCTCCCACGATGTCGCTGGTTGCCAGACCCTCATAACCCACACACTTCCTACACCGCCCTCGCAGCCCTGATACCCTTCATCACGACCAATCACGACATTGTACCCTTGCTGGAAATTACTCATGTTGGATAACTTCCGACCTTTTGCCGAGCGTCAGTGAACTGACAACATTCTCCATCTGTACCAGGCGTAGCAGGCATGATCAGCCCTAGGACAAGGCGTTGGACACAACCCGGTTTGCTAGCAACGGTGGGGCAGCAGGTGACTAGGTGAGGACGGCATGCTGGTGCACGAACCCGTGACGGTTTGGTGTGCCACAGTACCCATCCGTGTGCATGCGCATGCATGACGTCAAAAACCCATGCTTCTTGCCTTCCCTTGGCCACCCCACCGTCGTGCAAGCTGCAACGCTCTATTTCCTGTACAGCTCCCATAGTTGCTTCAAACCACTTTCAGTGGGTTGTGCTGCTCATTCTTCAGTGGGTTGTGCTGTTCATTCTTCAGGCGGCGAAACCGTTGGACACGTTTGGCCTCGTGACCTCCGCGCCTGTTCGTGCAGCAGCCCAGCAGGTCAGGTGAGTTGCTGTACGTGACTTTGGGTGACAATCACACCAGTGAGGGCAACAGTGTGCGTTGGAGCTGACGATATTGTGTTCCAGAGTCCAGAGTAGGAAGCACAGAGAAACCGCAGAGAAGAAAGAATCTTGCTTGCTGGTCAGGCACATGTTGGGTTGGCAACCTTCAAGCACCAAAATATGTGGTAGACAGCGTCGAGCGCTTTAGGGGTGGAGGCCAGGTCTAAGGACAGCGCACGGCACGCAGCAGCTGTGCATTCAGCGAGCGAGGTAAAGAAGTTGCACCAGAACATGAAGGGCGGCATGCATGGTCGAGTGCCTGTGCATTTGATTGCTTGTATGTCAATGCGTCCGCCACCTGCACGTTCTTGCAAAGCACAACACGGGTACATCTTCTGTGCGCAAGCCTAGAACCGTATCCTAGCATACACGTGCACTCAATTACATGCATCAATGCATGCACGCATGGCCATGAAATGCACCTTTACGAATTCAGAGTGAATACAAACCAGCAGAAGCTTGCCAGCAGCAAGTTGCCGCATCCACCCACCCCACCCCACCCCCGCACACGCCCACCTTTCGTGTTTATCTGCTGCAAATCTGCTGCACCTGCTGCTGCGCTGTGTGTTCATGTGACACCGCTTCCCCGCAGGGCCACATCAGGCACACACTCATTTGGCCATCAGCAGTAAGGACTGCATACACCAGCAAGTACTGACAGCAACATCAGCCTATGGCTGCTGCCGCTGTTAATTTGCTTGCTCAACAGCTGCAACAGCTGGATGCTGCCGGAACCGCCGCTTTTCCGTTCAGCCGCTTACCGGATGATGTGCTGGAGCTCATCCTCGCACCCCAGCGTGCGAACAGGGGCGTGAAGCTGGTCTGCAAGCGCTGGCGCCAGTGCTACACACGTGGCATCACCGCCATGCGAAGCAGTGCCCTGGCAACGCAGCTGACTGACAAAGGTGCTGCGTGGCCCTATCAACACCAGCTCCCGGCCTCATTCATACGCCTTGCCAAGTTCGAGCTGATAAGGCGGCACCTTGACACTGCGGCAACGCTGTCAGCAGCCCTTGCTTGCTTGAGCAACAGCACGCACGTGCACGCCACCCTCACGCACCTGCATGCCGACCTCAACGGATGGCATAGGGACAGCGCTGCGGCGTTGGCCACTTGCGCGTCGGCGCTGGTGGCGCTCATCTCCAAGTTGTCCAGCCTGCGCACACTGGCCTTGCGGTGGCATGAACGCCACAGCGACGCGCTGGTGTCCCCAAGTATCCTGGCGCTGCAAGCTCTGCACTGCCCGTCCCTGGCCAAACTCACGCACCTGGACCTGAAGCGCAGTATATACGGTGGTGGCTTGGACGATCTGCATGCTGAGGAGCTCGGCAACGCGCTGCTGAACTCATCCCACCTTGCAGGCCTGACGCGGCTGGATTTGGAAGGCTACTACATCACACCTGACGGCTGGCAGTCACTGGCAGCGTCTCTTGCAGCGGCCACGCACCTAGCGTGCATTCGCCACATGGAGCTTTTGGGTATGCACTTCGATTTCGGTGGCTTGCCCCAAGCCATGTCCGCTCTGAGTTTCTTGTCCGCACTCACCAGTCTGAATCTGGCTGGAACAAACTTGATCGAGGTGTCTCAAGTTGATGAATTTTGTGAGCTGCTGCAGCACACACGCCTTCGTGGGCTGTGTGAGCTGGACCTCAGCGTGTGCCTCAGGAGCAAGGACTGTGCAGCGCGTGTGGTGCGCACGCTCACCAGCGCACAGCACCTCCGCCTGACCAAGCTGAACCTCGTGCACAACCAAGTAAACCAGAGCACAGACATTGCGGTGATGCTGCAGCGCGGCAGCCACCTGCATGGCTTGACGGAGCTGCACCTGCCTAGGATAACCGGCACGCCCACAGACGTTGCGGAGGTGTTTGACGTGCTGGCGTCCACCACCGGCCTCAGCGCACTGCAGGCGCTGAGCATGCGGGCCCAGGACCTGTCAGGACCTGCCTCCAACGCGCTGGCATCAGCGCTGCAGGCGACGCACCTGAGCAGCTTGACGCGGCTGCACCTGCCTGAGTGCTTCACAGACTGGCAAGGCGTGCACCCGCTCGTTGAGCTGTTCAACGGAGATTCCGCCACGAACCTGGCCAGACTGCGTGAACTTGAAGTGGGAGGCCCGAACTCATACGATGAACGTAGGCCATGGAGTGTCATTGGGCTGCAGGTGGCAGCGTGTGCCCTTCTTCACTGCACGGTGCTGTGCAGCCTGACGAGTCTGCACTTTGGGGCTCTGAGGCCGTCGGACCTGCAACATGTGTGCGTGCTGCTGCCTGGTGCCCGGCACCTGTCTGCGCTTCAAGTGCTGAACATCACCGGTCTGTTCAGCGGCTACGATTGGAACGGTTGTGTCTATCCGGCCTTGGGCGCCGCTCTGCGTGGCGCCACGGCTCTGTCGCGCCTGCGCACGCTGAGCATCCGTAATGCGTCCCGGAACCACGGCGGCGGGCGTCTGCTTGCCACGCCGCTGTGTGACGCGCTGCGGGCCTCAACGCACCTTGCCAGGCTGCGCCTCATAGATTTGGACACTGGTGAGTATGAAAGTGAGCAGCAGCTGGCGGCGGCATTCCAGGCCGCTCCGCAGCTGCAGGATGTAGAGATCTCAGCGTTTTTCTTGACGGGCAGCAGCATCGCGAGAAGTTCAACACCACACTCACCGCATCGGCAGCGGCGGCACTGCCTGCCTCCCCGCTGCCCTAGCACGCTTGACCGTACAGGTAAGCGCAGTGCGTGTGGGTGACCGGCAGCCAGCCGTATGCATGCTGCCGCCTGAGCACACGGATTGTTCTGCACCACAAGCACCGCATCAGCAGCGGCGGCACTGCCTGCCTCCCCGCTGCCCTAGCACGCTTGACCGTACAGGTAAGCGCAGTGCGTGTGGGTGACCGGCAGCCAGCCGTACGCATGCTG
>BDDA01000967.1:15396-36867 GCA_001662385.1 Chlamydomonas asymmetrica | reverse complement strand
CCTCCCCCTCCCTCCCTCCCCCTCCCTGACCGCACTGCGTCTCCTGCATTCCTCCTCTGCTCTGCCTGCCATGTTACCTGCTGTGTCCGCCCGGCCCTGCCTTGCTCACCCTATCACCGAGCTGCCATAGGCGCGCGCGTCCCCTTGCCTTCATTCCATGCCTTACGCACTATCTCCGCGCGCGCGCGTTTTCTGCACCAACCCTGATGCCTCCTGAATTGACTCCTGATTGAAGCTGTGTTCTGGTCTGGAATGTGCGCTCTCGTAGGCGCCTGAGCTCGCCCATCGCTGAGTCACCCTTCCTGGTGTACCGCCAGCGTTTCCCTGTTGAGTACCGGTGTTTCTGCACCGCGACTCCGTGACTGTGTAACTGATCCCTGCTGCCTGGTGCCCTCAACGCACCTGGAATGCGAAACTACCCAGCTGAACGCCTGAGACGGCTGCAGGCCAGGCGCAGCCGTAAGCAGCTGCAAGCCTACAAGCCACCGCACGCTGCACATTCGAGGACGCAGTGATTACACCTCTGCTGGGCTGCGTGCGCATGAGGGCTCCACACCAGACCATGCACTTACAAACTGAGGGCATGTTCAACTCGTCCAGTGACCACAACTCACAACAGCGTGTACTGAACAGGCCACCATTATATTGGGCCCATGAAGCAAAGCAGCAGGTCAATAGCCATGCCGTGCATGGCTGCTTGTTTTGCAAAGATACAACCGCAACAGAACACAACCATTGTTCAACTCCAAAACCCCACCTGTAGTGGGCGACTCGCTGACCGTACTGCAAAATGCTGCGGAGGCAGCGGTGCCAGCAGCGGTGCCAGAAGCATATAAATGGGATGAACACCGCTTTTGAAGCGCAGTACACAGCGCACTGCACATGAATTGAGGCAAGGCAAGGTAGCATACAAACGGTACTACGGTGTACCTACCGTTCCCTGCTCCGCTGTATTTAAAAGTTGTAAACGCACAGGAGCTGCGCTGGGGCGGCAGCCAAATGCGTCAAAATCAACGCCCTACGCATCCTGCACGCCAAATGCGTCGCGGATGTTGTGGTGGCTCTGTGCAAGTACCAACGGCAGCACCTCCAAAACCGGTGCACGCATGCGCATGCCCTCCTGCTTGGAGGCTTTGACCGCTGGCGCTGGATCAACTGCGCATGCAACGGAAGGTGGACCCAGCCTCAAGGCGCGGTTACTCGATGTACTGCTGGTACACCCTCACCTGCACACCACGTGGGCAACGATGCAAAGCGGGCATGCAAATGAACTAATCTTCAGCAGGCCGGTGGGGGTGTCTCAGGCAGGAGGCGGCCACGTGGCTTCAATCATCTCTTCACATTCTCACGCTGTCTCATGTCAACAGACTGCTGTGCTTGACAAAACATCTGCATCTCATGAGGCCGGCCGTGGCAGCTGCCAGGGCCATTCCAGCCGCATCATAGGCACATGCAGCCTGCGCCAGTGCGCTGCCCGGCGCACCTACCCTGCCCGCCGACAACAAAGTAACACACACACCGCGGCAGCACGGATGCCGTCCACGTTTGCGTTATGCTGCGTGAAGGTTCTGCAGCGCAAGTTGTCTACGGCAGCGCACTAGGGTACCACTGACGCAGCCTGCACAAAGCCGCTGCCGAGACCTGCAAAACGGCCTCGGTACTCCGCACCCTCCGCTTGCCTCTCCGTCTCAACCACACGCTTGTGCACACATGTGCAATGATACACACTCATGGCGTACGGTATCTGCCCAAACGTATCTGTCCCCACATATCTGCCCACACGTATGTGTTGTACACTTGTACCTGAGGCACGGTTCAAGCTAAAAGTGTGTGTCCTGTCCTGTTACCACCTGCTTCAACTGCGGTTTCGAAACGGCAATCCTGCAGGGACCTCCGGAAAAAGCAACACTACATCATCAGAGTCCTCTGAGGAATGCCTTGACCTTCGATAGCGTTGATGCTTTGGCAGGCGACGCGCCCTGGTGGTGTGATGCCGACACCATCGCCACGTGCTGAATTGCTGCGAAGCCGCCACCCCCATGCAGGGGTGATGAGGCTGTTGGTAGGGCTGGCCCAGCAGAAGCGCTGTTGAGGGCCTGCGCGCAACTGCCACCGCCAGCACCGCCAGCGCTGCCGCCACGGCTGCTGCTGCTGACACCTCCAATACCGCCCGGCTGCATACCGCCGGTATCCATGACGGGCCCGCCTGTTGCTTCTTTGCCCACTACAGGCGGGACCGTTTGCGGCTGCTGCTGCAGCAGCTTGCTGCCAGGTATATGCGGCTGCACGTGCGCCGCCACAAAAGGCGATCCGGCCCCGCCGTACAGCCTGGCTTGGTGGCTGAAGGGGCTGTCAATCTCCATTCCATCGCCGTCCCCAACACCGCCATCTGCAGCCCCATCGTTCCGGCCAGCTGACTGATGTGATGCTGCCTGGTGGCGAGCCGCCTGCTGCAGCACGCCCCGCATGGCAGTGGGAGACGATGAGCCCAGCGCAGCGGGAAGTGAAGGGGCGGCAGCGCGCGATGAGAACGAGGGGTATGGGCCGTGCGGTTTTGCGTTCGTTGCATGCGCAGGGGACGCGCCCCCGGCATTCTGACGGCCTGCAGGGATGAAGGGCGATTGAATCATGTGAGCCGTACGCATGTGATCAAGGCAGGCAAGGCAGAGGTCGGGCAAGCAGTGACATCACGGGAGGGGAGGGTGACAGTATGAGGGAATCAGGGGTATGGGGGTTCAGGGGTACGGAGCATGGTGCAAGGGTCATGCATTTAATGCAATACTGCTGGAGGGGACATGATGTAGCTTTCTGGGTCTGTTCAGGGTGTTTTGCAACTGAAGACCCTCAAAAATAAAATCTTTTTCCAGGCCATGCACCTGCAGGGGGTGACGGCAGTGACGCCATCAGCGCAGCGCCCGGCACAAACGCAGCGGGTGATGCCCGCGCCGGCGATGTCATTGCGCTGGCAGGCGGCGTAGAGGCGGGTGAGGCTGTGAAGTCAGACGTGGCCCCGCCCCGGGGCCCCGCACTTGCAGCCGCAGGCAAGCTGATGTTGAGGCCGCCGGCAGCAGCCAGCGCTGACGCTCCCCCTATGGGGGAGGCGGGGGAGGGCAGCATCCCGGCAGGCGGGCGGGGCGGGGTGTGGGGCGGCGTGGGCAGCGCCTCTGGCGTTGCTGCTCCCGGCGGCGTTTGTCCGGACGATGAGAGGGCGGAGGTGGTGCTGAGGCTGCTGCTGTCCTGCTTGCGCCAGTCAGACCTGCAGGAACAAGCGGCGGCATCGTCAGATGCATCGGCGTTCGCTTAGGCAGCCGCAAATAGTTGGAAAAACACGGGAGGTGCTGCCAGCTCTATATGGCTGCATGCGCACACATAGCCTTCTCAGGACAGCCTTGTCCAATTACCGCAAACCTTATGTTGAGCTAATTCCACTCATGCAGCTGTATGGTGTGTGCGCTCCAGCACCTGCTGGCACGCCTTGCACGCCAGCGTGTGAACCAGTGAGCCACTAGGAACACGCCCAAACCCCCACCCCTCATCCAGTAGCAGCACCTATGCACACACTAATAATCACAATGTCAGGCGACTCGAAGAACAAACATGGATCAGCCACCTCCGGTGAGCGGCGTCACTCCAGGCGGGGTCACGAGTGCAGCTGCGCCGTGCTCGACCGACCTGCCGTTGACGCTGTGGAAGCTGCCGCTTCCGCTTCCGCTGCCGCTATGCGCGCTGTTGCCTTGGCTGCCGCCTTGGCCGCCTGCAGGCTCCCTCCCTGGCCCCGGGGTCAGCTTCCTGTAGCCCTGCAGCGAGATGAGCTCCAGGGCGGCCTCGCCCCCGCCCGCTGCGGTACGGGCGTACTGCAGCGCAGCGCTGGCCAGCCACTGGTTGTCCACCAGGTCCTGATGGAGTACATGCAGCACATGCAGTACAGGCAGTACACTATGGACAGAAGATTCTGCCAGGAACGCAGCCCGGTACAGCATCTAAGGGTCCGCCTGGCTGGCGGCAGGGAACGCACGATGTGTACTGCACCAGTAGGTGCCGAGGGCAGAATGTCACGGGTGGGGCAGTTGGCTATGCTGGGAGCTGCGGGGAGCCCCTCAAACGGCTAATCCTAGCAAAAATGACATAGCATGCCATAAAGGACTGATGTTCCTATAATAGCGTTCATGTGCCTGTGGTGGCTGGTGGCTTGACAGCAATTCAGTGGTCTTGATGGCTTCATGCTGTCCAACTACTGTACTCTTCATTATCCTGGCCCATAGGCAGGCTTGTGTGCTGCAGCACATACACCAGCGCTCACCCGCATCGTCCAGCGCTCGGCCGGCTTGACCCTCAGCAGCCCCTGGATCAGCTCAACGCACCCCGGCGACACGCTCGCCGGCAGCGGCCGCATGCGCCCCGTCAGCACGTTGTGCACCGTGTTGGCCAGGTTGTTGGGGTGGGCGGAGTCCTGCATGTGCCGTGCGCGTGTGCATACAGCGCATGGCCGCCAGCAGTGTGGCGCAGGGCAGGCACATAAGGGAGCATGCACGCAAGCTCAGCAGCGTGGTCAGGTAAGGGCCATGCGGCGCTGTGTGCCTGCCGATCAGCACGCACACGCTGCAGCGCATGCGTGGTGCAAATGCCTGTAATCCAACCCAGGTGGTCACCTCGTGGAGCCTCAACCTCCTGGCCCGCAATGTTTGCGCACAACCCGCTGGCCACCAATGCCGCTGACCCTCGTCAGCAATCAGCCCAATACCGCCCCAAGTCCCCAACCCCAACGACTCACAGCAGCGACACCCATCCTGCATCCGCACACTACTGTGCACCATTGAGGCGGTCACTGGCCATCCCTCATCACACGACACATGCACTTGCTGAATCTGTCAACTCACGTTTCCCCTTTCCCCTCCCGCTCCCCTCTGTCCCCTCCTCCTCCCCCCTCACCTCGAAGGGGTACCTGCCGGTCACCAGTAGGTACAGCAACACACCCATCGCCCAGGCGTCAACCGCCCGCGCGTCGTACGGCGGCGCAGCGCCCTGCTGCTGCTGCTGGTTGTGGTGATAGTAGTACGATTGTTGCTGCTGTTGCTGCTGCTGCTGCTGATAAAGCAGCTCAGGGCACCTGCGGTCGGTGGGTCACACAAACTTCTGTGGTGCGCACCCCTTTGCATTGCTGACCCAGCCACAGGATTGCGCTATGGCGCAGGCTGGGCATGCACCCACACGCAAGGATGTGCGGCGTGCATACGATGCGGCATGCGTGCATGCGGCATGATGGCACAACGGACGGCCAGCTCGACCAGCAGGTTCAATTTATCATAGCCTGCGCAAGAACACCGCGGGCAAGCCGGATAAGCATCATGCAACAGCAGAGGCAGCAGCAGCGGCAGCGGTAGCGTGGTCCTCACATGTAATCCGGGGTGCCGACCTGCGCAGCATGGCAATCGAACAACATCGCACGCAAACAAATGGTGATGATAGGGTGTTGGAGCTGGCATCATTTTGCACAAACTCAATTTGGTTGCCGGCCCATTGATCAACTGCAGAGAGCAACTCACCAGTCCTTTATGTTATGTTATGTTATGTTACATCAGGAGCGTGTTGGCCACACGGCCCATGCTCCCCCCAGATGGGGACCAGGCAAGCAGAAGGGGGTTGCCAAGCTATGCAAATGGTGTGCAAGAGGGCCGCAGTACATCAGCATAAGCATCATGCATTGCCACAAGCAGTTGAGTGCAGCACATCGCAAACACCAGCATCAATGCATGCCCACAAGGGGTTAGTGCGGTGTATCCGCATCGTGCAGGGTTGCATAATACAGTTCATTGATGTACATAGCAACCATGTGTCCATCTGAGTGGTTCAACAACTCTTGCATCGCAGCATCCGCTTCATCGCGCTCAGCATCAAACGAGACGTTGGTAATGATGCTGGGGTATTTGGCCCGTAGCTCAGAGTAGTGCGGGCATTCCAGCGCCACGTGCAGTTCATCATGCAGTGGCTGTGACCCAGCAGGAAATTGCGACGCGCAGTACGGGCACACGCGGCGGTGCCTCGGCACACGTGACCGAGCAAAGCGTCCACGATGCATCCTAAGGTGATTCCAACAACCCAGGCGGAACCGTAGCAGGGTCTTGTGTTGACGTGCGGGAAGATGCATCGACAAGTGAGGGTGTCTGCCCTCAGTTGGGGAACGCAATCCCACCCGCCTCAAGTATGCGCACTTTATGACACCAGGTAGGCATTGTCAGATCACTCAGATGCAAGTCTAGCCAACGGCAGCCCCACAGCCCCACACATCCACACAGCCTAGCACAGTACCAGCAAGCCCAGTGCCAATGGTAGCGCAGTACAAGGTCCTACTGCGGTACGCAGTACGGTTCCGTACTGATGCTTCATGCTTACCCCCAGCGTGTTGACGGAAGCCAAGTGCTTGGACAGGCCGAAATCAATCAACTGCGGTTCAGATCACAACGGGAATCCGCCGGGTGCAAGCGTAAGCATCACAAAGCACGCGCTCACACGGTCAGAAAAGCAGGCGCAAATGGTGCTCCATCACAGCACAGCGCTGGCTGAACATGACGGTTTCGCTCGCATGGCAATTGCACACCAGTATACCAGCCTTGCAGCAATTTTGGTGCATTCCTGTCTGCTCCTGCCCCTCTCACCTGCCTGCCCCTCTGACGTGCATAACTTGCACTGCCTGCACGCAACTGCTGTGGCATGGATCAGCCACCCTTCCATACCCCTTCACCACGGCCCACACGTATCGCCCCTCACCCAAACAACCCTTCCCCACACACTGCAGTACCCCAGCACCCGCCCTCACCAACCCTCACCAGCCCCCACAAGCCCTCACAACTTTCAGCCCTGTGCCCCACAAGCCCTCACCTTGAGCCTGTGGCTGTCGCGCTGCACCATGCAGTTCTCCGGTTTGACGTCTCGGTGACAAAACCCGTTGGCATGCATGAACACCAGAGCACGCAGCAGCTACACCAGCACCAGCAAGGGCAGCAGGAGTACCACGCAGCAGCATGTTGATGCCGGGTGTTGAGTTAGCCCACCGCTTGGCTTGTTACGGCACGCAAATCCCAGGCCAATCACGGTCATGTAGGCTCACACCATTGAGGCTGACAGCAGCTTGCACGTCCGTGCAGCCGTGCACATACCATTGGAATGCCGGCCGGCAGATGACACCATTAAGCGATCACCACTAGGTGCCAGTGTTCATCAAGCAACAATACCAATAACGGCCCCCCCTTGCTCGCGTGCATTCATCCCCTGCTCCTCACCACCTGGCCCCCCTGACACGGGCTGACTGACCTACCTGTGTGAAGTAGAATGCCGCCATGGGCTCTCCCAGCCGCCCTCCGCACTCGTTGAGGAGGTCCAGCAGGTCAGGCCCCGCAATGAGCTCCCACACAATCACCAGCTGAGCGCGCTCCGCAAACACGTCCAGCAGACGCACGATGTTGTCGTGCTGGATGGGCGCAACCATGTGACACGTGACGGGGAGGGAGGGAGGGCAGAAGGGAGGGGGGCAGGGAGGGAGGAAGGAAGAGGAGGAGGAGAAGGGTCAAGGAGGGGAGGGGAGGGGAGGGGAGGGGAGGGTCAGCAGACGCACACAATAACAGACCGGCAGTTGCTCCCGTGCAAGTTGCGCGTCCTACTACCGTAGACACACCTGCTGCTGGTGTACACGACTGGCTCAATGCAAGGCTAGCCGCCTGAATGACCAGTCTGCAAATTGATGCATTGCTGAGGCACCTCCAAGGCTGGCTGGCTGACTGACTGACCTGCATGGAGGATGAGAAGGTGATCTCCCGCTTGACCACCTTGACGGGCACCTGCGCATACCAGTATAGCTCACAGGTGGTGACAAACCGGCCATGATTACCGACAGACAGACACCAAAGCACCCAGCAGCAGCAGCAGTTGTAGCTGGAAGGACACACACAAGTTACACAGGTACTCCCTGCATGAGGGTAATGTTCGCTACGTGATTAGTGCCTGCAGGGGGCTAAGGGGGTTACACAAGCTTATGTCCCGCTTACCTGGTCGGGCCCGTTCATGACCTGCGTCAACACACGGCATAAACCAAAAGATACCCAGCCTCAGCTAAATTTCGTCTATGGACGGTAACGTTTCGACACAAGTCGAGCCGCGTGGCTATGCAAGGCAATGTGGGGGGCAGGAGCTGTCGTCGCCCCGTGGGTCATACAGCGCTCAGGGAGGTTGATCCTGAACAGGAAGCTGCCTTGTGGGCAGCGCAAAGCTTCCTTCCGCTGAGTTCACACACAAGCAGCCTGGGCTGTGGTGCCTAGCTCTCCCCTGCGCAGCTCCCCTATGCGTCTGAGGCGTTCACGCGAGTGGCGTGTTTTGAAAGGTCCTCAGCGCCTCACCGCAGCCTTACCTTGAGCGCAACATAAGACCGCGTGCTGAGGTCCTCCGCTGCATAAACCACCGCGGTGCCGCCCCCTGCACAGCCACCAGCCAGGCAGGCGCCGAAGACACGGTTGGCGGTTGTATGGAACGGTAGTGGCTGCATCGAGCGCGTACGCGCTTGCGACCACACGAGTGCACGCCCACCCTTGTCCAGGGCTGGGAGTGAGAGATAAACTGTTAGTGGTGTGTGCTCAAGGATGCACGGACAGCAGCAGGACGCTAGTGGCTACACGGTATGAATGACTGATGGACACAGGTGGCAGGAGTGTCCCTATGTTGCCATACATTGCACAAAGCAGCGTGCAGGGGAACTGCTGCCAGCTGTTGCTGCTGCACAGCGCAGTGCACACTGCCAGCGCTATGGCGTGCTGCTGAGCCGCGCTCACGGTTGAGTTCGCGGTCCACACGGTACCGCCCGTTGCTCAGCAGCGTGTTGCGCGGCAGAGAGATCAGCCCGCCGCCCTGCTGGTGCTGCTGCAGAGAGGAAGGAAGGCCAAACGACGGCATTGAAGATAGCGCCTGCTGGCCTTTGCTGCCGACTGAGAGTGTCCCGCTGCACCTGCTGCTGTCAGTCGCGCGTGCAACCGGCTGCCTGTGTGGCGAGAGGCTGTATAGCTACTAGTGTATTAAGTATGTGAGCAATTTTGTGTCTATAAGTCGCGCTTTGTGCGTTCTGTACGAGCAGAGGCTTGTGTTATGGCCCTTTGGCTCAGCGTGCCGGATTGAGCATTGGTTGACAGCTCTCAGGCAGTACGAGCGAGCGAGCGCATTCAGGGGTGCATCGGTGATTCTCTTGGCCCACCACCTAATATGCATGCGCAGCCAGTTGCACCCTTGTGGCCAAACCGCCACCGCTGCAAGGAGGTTGGCATCGACAGAAATCGTGCTCCCTCGGACTCGCCATTCTGGCGAGTTGGCTTTCCAGGCTGGACCGACCCGGCCGTTACAGGTGTTATAAATTCATTCATTGATGCACGTCGGAATGCCATGAGATGTGGCAGGTCTTGAGCCATGGATCTCAGCACGCTGGCTGGCTGGCCACTGGGCCGTTGAGCTAGGCCTTAGGTGCATTGCGCATGTGCCGCCGTGCACAGGCGTGCGTCGGCGCCAACACAGTAATCCACTGCTGTTTGAGCAGCAACGTTGTTCTGCCATGCGGGTGTCATCTACATCGCCATATGATGCCACATGCAGTGACCCCTCACCGCTCTCCTCCTCTGTGATCCCCACCTGCGGAGAACGCGCACGGGTGCTGGTGCACCACCATGGCGCGCTGCAGTGTCTGCCCCCTCACGCCACAACCCCAAGGCACGCCTGCGGTGCTGCCGTTCTGCGCTGGCTGGCCCTCGGCTGCGCTGTTCACTGTCACCACCGCTATCTCCTCCTTCGCTGCCAGAGAGGCCAACAGCACATCAGTCTCACACGCCCGTCGGCGCGTGCGGTGGCTTTCAGTAATGGGAGCAAGTGAGCAACACAACCACACAACACACCGCGCACACGCATGCCCTCACTCCAGGCCTGTTACAGCATGCTGCGGGCTTTTCATGCACAGGGCCCTGTGTGTGTGCATTGTCATATGCAGTAGATATAGGAAGCATTCTGTGGCCATGATTTTCTTGCAGCCACGCCCGAGCTTATTCCAAGCCCTTACACGACGCCGCGGGGCGACAAAATGGCGCGGCGGGCTCGCTTTGGTGTGCACTGCACGCCAGTGGCAATAGCATAAAACACCAAAACATTGGCGCGCGGGGCACATCCCTGGTACTACTGCTACACAGTTGCCTTGTGCGCACCAGCAGCACGGGTGCAGTGGGCAGGATCGTCAAGTCAGGTAAGGGGCGCCCGTGTGTGCCGGAAAACGTGCACACGTGGACGCATGGGGATATACGTGCGGGGATCTCCCTCGCGACATGTAAAATAAATTGCCTGGGCAGAACCCGAGACAAATCCGAGCTAAGGCATCAGCAGGAGGCCGCAGCAGCAGCGCGGTGGGGGCAAGCTTTGGGTGCCGACCGGCCTGCTGTCCCTGTGTGCGTGCAGCCGTGCACGTTTGAACGCCGTACAAGCCGCCAGGCGTCACAACAGCTCAACGACCCCGTGGCGGCGAGAAGGCAAGCAAGCTAGGGGGGATAGTGGGGTACAGCAACCAGCCTGCAGGTCACAGATGTCCAGTCGGCCCACTGGCACCACAATGGGATGGGCGATATGCACGCATGCTTGACATGTACACACACACGCATGCATGGGGCCTAAAACAATGCCCCCACGCCCAGACCCGACCCAGCGGCGAAAAGCGCTATAGCGTGGGTGGCTGTCTATTGACTCATGCAGAGGCAGTGAGTGAGCGGAGCGGGCTGGCTTGCGTTCATGCATGCATGCGCCTCTTTGAGGGCGATAGGAATGCGGCGCCATATCAAAACGCAGAGGCCGGTGCAAACATGCAGCACATTTCAAGTTTGACTCGGCGCATTTATGCACGGCCTTGAGCGATTTCTAGGAGGGGGTGGTTTGGGAGGGGCAGGCAGGAGGAGCAAGGGATCAGGATTTAACCAAGGCAATGATTGGCAACCAGATTGGCAACTGTTTAGTACCAAAAACAGCGCAACGCACAGCATCCCAGCAGTGCTCAAGGCAGGTCATGAATGCAAAGGTCCTGCCAAAAGCATTCTCCACCTCCACAACAGCGCAAGCCGCACATCCCCGGCGAGTGCTGAATCCAGCGCCGTACCCCAGCTACGGCGCAAACCGAGCAAATGCACAAATGTCTAGGGTATGCCGCGCCGCATAACATCTGCTGTCGGACGAGCAGAATGCATCCATCATCTTCACATTGGGTGCACAACCAAAGCAGTTTTCGCCATAAGCAACGCATGGATGCTGCTGCCCTGCGCTGCCTGCTGCACAAGTGTACCTAGGCAGGCGCGTGGGCGAGTGTATGTGCAAGCCCACTGGGAGGTCGGTGGGCAATTCGGCGTTCGTGGAATGCACCCAGGAGTGCACAACAGAGCGGTCTACCTTGCTTGCCTTCAACAGTGTCATGTGCTGCGCAGGGCGGATGAGAGTACGCAACACACGGAGAATGCTGGATGAGCGTAACCCATGTGCTTCGAGCCCAGCCAGCGGAAACACAGGCAGGAAACTGCCAAGCGGGGAAGTGACATGCGATGCCTCACAATCACACCTGCTTTTGACCCGTCGCATGGAGTGCCTGGTAGCAGAAGCTGCACAAATGTTGCAGCGTTGGGAATTTGGATGCCAGCAAATGTCTACATGCACCGTGTCATCATGATGCAACATGCTCATGCGAAGGGGTGCCGGCAACGCGAATCTGGCACGGTCTGTGCGGGAGGGGAGGGGCAGTAGCAGCAGCACCCCACGCACCACAGGGGGAGCACAAGCCAGCTTCCCCATGGTTTGTAAGCAGTAGTAAGCATGTGATGCTGTTTCTTCTGGGAGTGAACGGGGCCGAGGCAGCCTGCACAAAACTGTTTGATGCGCTTCACTTGTAACCCATGCTTGTGGACTGCAAAATTCTCATCGCTGCGTCAGTACTATAAAGCAGTGCGTTGATGCATCTGCGGGCAAGCGGGCTTCAGGGCGGGCGGGTTTGCAAGGCCCACTACCAGGCCAGAAAGCAACATGCGCCACAAAGTCCGCGCAACCCCTTTACAGCAGACAAATTAGGATATCAGCAGCATGGGATGCCAAGGTCACGGTCAAGGGGGGGTACATGGGTAAGGGGGACCATGATGCGAGGGCCGGCCTAGCGACTGGTGGTAGGGGGAGAGAAGGGCGGTGAGCAGTGCGAGAACATACCCCAGCTGCGCCCACCCCAGCACCAGCACCTCCACCAATGACCCCGCAGCAGCAGAGGCCAGGCAGCTCCCCATCAACCGCCAGATCAACGAAAAGATGGCCCGAAATGGGCCCCGCCAAAACCACAGCATCCCCTCCTCGCCAGTACAAACCAATTCGCCAAAAAGATCGCCCAGGAAGGGTGCGCGGGGCGCGGCGTGATGTATGCACACGTGGTGCATGGCCACCGCACTGGGACAGCTATCGTGCAGGTTAGTAGGTGTGTCGGGGTGCATAGCGATGCATCTATTGAAGCAGCGGTGCCAGTGCCAGTGCTCGAGCCGAGTGCCAGGCGGGTAGAAGGCAGCGGCTCAACTCAAATACTCTGCACAGCCCAAGAACAGCGAGCATCCAGTACAGCCTGTGCGGTACAGCCGGCGCGTGTTCTGCCTCCAGGCAATCCTTTCAACCCGCCAGAAGGTGCGTCTGAGCATCAGTTGTGTCAAGGTCAAAATGCCGTCCAAATGGACAGCAGCCAGGCGCGGCGCAAGGTCGTATGCGCGCTTACTCACGGGCGAACGCATGACGGCGCACAGCATGCAGGGCGTTGTTGTGTTAAGGCCACAGGCAGTTCAGCCAGGCAGTACGTTGCGCGCAGCTCGGCAGCGTGTGGCGGATGCCGCAGCAGCCGAGCGCGCATGCAAAGAATATTCAAGACGCGTTCCATGTGGTGGTATGAAACGCGGCAACGACATGAAAACTGAAGAAACCGCCTCAAGCACGCACGCGCACACGCGCGGGCAAATGCGCTCAAGGCAACCAGGCGGTAAGCCTTGTGGTGTGCAGGCTTGGCTAAAATGGCTGGTGCCAGGTGAAAACCGTTACGAGTGTAGGCGTCGCCAAGTGGTAGTAACGCGCAGTGTGGTAACGAAACACTTAGCAAAGGGAAAAGCGCATTGCAAGCACAGCCTAGCTCTCCAGGCTTACGTGCCAGGCGTAGGGGTTTCTCATCATTCGCAGGCACAACCACCCTCAAGCACCAGCTGATGGTATATCTGCTGAATGCCTGCACAGCAATTCACGTGGAATTTCGGTGTGGGTTCAACACAATTCAACCCTCCCACCAAGCGCACGGCCGCCTAATTTCTCCTGTGGCTCAGCCTCCCGTGTTATCGTGTTGTAAGTTATGGGCCACAACCACACCAGGCTCAGCCGGCGGTCTCTGAACAGCACAGCCACACGCTGCAAGCGCTGCCGCTACTGCAGCCAAGCTCACGAGGCAAAAGGAAGGCGTGCAAGATACCCACCCAGCCACCCACCACGCGCTCACTCAATCAAGCACCTTACCCCGGGTGTTGCTGCTGCCAAATAAGGGTGCTACGTGCGCACGACCCTCAAGAAGCCCTTATCTGTCTGTGCCGCAACACCATAAAGCAACAAGGAGAGGGGCATCCTACAGTGCGCACACTACTGGGATTGAAGGCAACGGCACGAAACATGCGTGACCACGAGCCGCATGCCGGTGTAGTGAATCCTTGCCATGGCAGTGTCACCGCCAGCGCATGCACACACACCCGCACATGCGTTGCTGCCACCGCATAGCGCAGCAACAACTCCACCGCACAATGCAATAACATAGGACACACACAGCTTGCCATAGGGGCAGCAATTTGGAAGTAACAGGCCGTGGGGGGGCTGCCCCCACCTACACAATCCGTAACTGGCCCGCGGGGGACGCGGCTCCGTGCGTTCCCCCAGATGCAGCGGGGCAGCAAGCACCAACGCTACGAAGAATGATGATTGGGTCAATCAAAACATAATGACACATACACCAACAGCATTCTGCAACAACCGGCACCACGCGCATGCACGAACGACAGGCGAGCACCATTGATGGCTCTTTCCATGATCAGGCCTTGGACACGCAGAGCACGCGCCAGTGCCAGCAGCGCTGCGCAATGATACGGAGCAGGGAATCACAACTCGCTGGGGAAAGCTGCGTTGCGCAGGCGCATGCGCCACAGTAACACGCATTGCCCAGAAGGGATTGCCTGGAGCATTGCCGCCTCTCCAAACCTGGAACGCATGAAAACTAAATAGGGAACAATGCAAGTATTAAAGTGGGAAGCTTCCTGCACAACGACTGTGAAGCTGCTACGTGCGCACCGCACGCGTCTACAGGACCGCTAGGGAGGGCAGCCAGGGAGGGCAGGGAGGTGGCAAGGACGCAGCAGGGACTGCAGAGCGTTGGGCCAGAGCATCTCGGTCAGAAGAATCTCGCAGGACCCCAAGCCCAACAACGCGCCTTCCAAATAAGAGGTTGCGTGCAGAGCTGGAGCGCCTTCCGCCAGGCAGGCAGGCAGGCCGGCCGGAAGTGGAAGCAAGCCGTTATCCAGGCGGTCAGAGCACGCACGAGAGGGGGTAGCGCTAGCGCGCTGCCATATGGGTTGGCAAACACGTCATGAGACCAAGAAGTGGTGGCTGTAATTGAGCCAAGCCCAGGGCGTGACAGCGGGCGATTGCAGACTCGTATATTACTTTGGCCCTCTCCTAAAAGCACCCAGTGCCGCTGTACTGCTGCGGCCCTCTGCAGTCAGTGTGGGAAACACTCGAGCATCCAAACGCCTCCCGCGCCAGCGCCTCCTGCGCAGGTCTCTCCGGGGAGGTCCTGCCTGGGTACACCTCACCCCTACTTACTGGCGTGCATGCTTTCGGCAACAACAGGTCAGCGTGCTATCCAGAACAAAAAAAGACCTGGCGAAAGCACGCAAGGACGCTGCCCCAAGACAAACAGACGGAACCTCAAGTAGGGTCCGGTGAAGGACGGCGCCACAGCACAAGCGCGCTGTGATTGGCGTTGGCTGTCGATGAGCTTTGCCCCGCTAGCATCAGCAGGAACCACGGCAGCGTGCACGCACTGGCGGCCCCACCGCAAAAGCGCCGCCGTAGTAACCGGTCCTTCAGCAGCCGCAGCCTCCACCATGGCTACGCCCTGGCTGCTGGTGCAGCGCAGTGCTACAGTGCCCCAATTGGGCACAGTAGCACACTGTGCACAGTAGCATACTTGCAAGCAAGTGTATGCGGCCAGGAGTCTGCGGCTGCTTAGCTGCGGCTGCGCTGGCGCTTGTGCGCCAGGTGGTCGAAGTGCACCACGTGCTGCTGGAAGAGCGCGTCGTGGACCATGTTCTGCAGGTCCTCGGGCTTGAGGCTGTCGTCGTCCACCTTGACCTCAAACACGTCCACCACACGCCCCTCAGCGGTCGTGGTCACGGCTGCTGTGCGGATCTGCAGGCGACATGCCAAGAAACAGAAACAGTCACGTGACGAGACCAGGTCACATGGGGCAGGGGGCCCTTGATGCCTGTACCAAGCCGCTGCTTGCAGAGGGAGCAGTTCTCAGCCGCAGCTTTCAGTGCAGGCACACGCACGTATACACACTGCGTGAGCAATAGAGCCAACAGTTTTGAACCTAGCCACGTCAGCGCACGCACCTCTAGTGGCATCAGCCGCAAAGCATTGATGATATCCGACAGCAAGCCCCTGCGGTCTCGGCACTTCACCTGTAAGACGGCAGGGCATTGAAGCACAGCAGGTTTAGCAAAGTTGTTGAAGTGGTTTCGGCAAGCCAACAGTGCAAGGACCTTTCCACTTTCCACTTTGTGAAGGGGTGCGGATCCCGTGGAATGCAACCTGCTGCAAGGCTCAATACAGCAAGCACGCAATTCATCACCATACCACGACTCAGTCCCGACATAACGGTACAAGCCCATCCACTTTGAAGTTCACAAGGCAAACTCTTTCGGCGAAACCACGAAAAAGCGCAGTCCCGGCCTCTGGTCCGGGACACAAGTGTTCGCCACCCCAGTGTCCAGACTGCCCACAGGGCCGCTGCCTCGCCAGTGTGCCGTACGCAGCTGGCCTGATGGATCACAGTACCGAAACCTCGCTCTCGCTCGCTTGCGTTCCCCACCTGGACATAGTAGCAGTCGGGTCCCTTCTCAACTGTCACACCTGCGTTGACTGTTGGCTGGCAAGGGATCTGTGGAGGCACGGGGCAGACAGCGGCAGCAGCAGCAGGCGCGCATGGAGTCGCAACGACTTTCCCGCCGCTGGGCACGACGCACAACACAGAACATACACACACACAGCGTCAACGAGGGCAGTGGAGATATTGAGGTGCTAAGCACTCACGTATGGGACCTGAGGTGCAGTGGCCATCTCTGCGTCCTCCCGCCCGCTGCGTTCGGTGGAGCAGGTATCACAAATCAAATCACCACAAAGCAAAATTCTGCTGGGGAGAAGCCGGCAGGGATAACACCATGCAGTGCAAGCACTACACATACAGGACATTTGAAAGAGCTAGGTTTGTGCATGGAAACTGCCAGCTGGCCTGAAACTCACACAGCACTTCATCCACCAACGATTCACACGAGCGGGTCGGCCTACCTAGCTGCAGAGCCCTTGCTACCGTCAGAAGTTGCAGGCTCGTCCTTGACCAATATCGGTGGGTCTGCACTCGTCGCTTCTCCGTTCAAGTTCGTCATGTTAAACTGCGCATAGAAGAAACCAAGCAATGCACTCCTTGTCTGTTGGGATTGGAACATACATGCACACGACAGCTGTTCATGTGCTTGTTCCTTGTGGCTGCTATCGCACCTTGGCTGTCAACTGCTTCAGCAGGGTGATGGTGTCAGCCAGGACCACGTGCTTGGGCCTGCGAGCCTCCATGCCGTCACCCCTGGACGCACCACCCCCCGCCTTTTGTAGTGGCGGCACCAACTCGCGAAGCTGCAGGGAAACAGGCACAGCCACACACAACGGTCCACAGGTGTTGGCAGCGTAAGGGCCACGCAGCCGTGCCCCGCATGTTCTGTTCTCAGGAGCATAATTCTCCATCGAGGTGAACGTCTGTGCACTTTTGGCACCAAACTCACTTCCCTTTTGCAAGAAACACACCTTGCACAACAGAATACTGGACGGTTTATATCGATATCAAGGACCAGGTGTATCCAGGTGTATCCAGGTGTACACCACACACAGCACACCTCGTCGATGAGCGAGTTGATCCGGTCGCGGCGCTGCTTCTCCACCGTGCTGTGGCTGACCTGCCCCTTGCCTGACGGTTCAGGCAACTCCCCGCCTGAGGTGGCTGCAGGGACAGGACACATGCACAAGGCCCTTGAGATGCAGCTAGAAGAAGTCAGGTGTCACGGGACGGCTCCAAGGCTGCCACTCAGGCAAGCACATGTCCGCGCTGAGGGTGGGCCACACGAAGTTGTGTGCAAAATGTGCACAACGCTATGCAGCAGTCACCTTTCGACAGTGAGGCAGACGAGGCGGCCTTACTGGTGGCTGAAGCACCAAGCGCCGCTGCCAGTTGCGCGGTTCCGAACGAGTTTAGGTATGGATTCACAAACGGCGTGTTGCCCACTGCCGCGCTTGCAGCTGCAGCTGCGGCAGCAGCAGCTGCTAGGGCAGCTGGGTTGGGCGGCGCCATAGCGCCCATTGGAAGCGAAGCAGCGTTTGAAAACGCAGTTGGTGCGGAGCGCGGCGGTAGCGTGACAGGCGTCAAGTGAGTCCCAGCGGCTGCAGCACCCACTGTCCCTGCCGGCTGCATAGGCAGACTCAAAGTAGGCGCTACCCCTGTGAGAGCCTCACCAGACATAATCTGGTGGACGGCAGCAAACTGTTGCTCGATAGAGGAGTTGGCTGCGGTCGGTGGAGCTGCGGATGGGGAGCCCAGGCCATTCTGGTCTGGAGAGAGTGAAAGCACGCCCAACGAGTCATCAAAGTTGTTTGTGGAGGACTGAAGTGAGGCCCCGTCAGTTGTGCTCCTCGGCAAGAATTGCAGTGACAGAGCGCCGATCCCTGTGGGTTGGCCCTCAGTGGAGGCTGCAGATTGGGGCGTCAGGAAGTCCAGGTGGTGCGCCTCCCCGTTCTCGTGCTTAGCCTCTGCGCGAGTAAACGCAGGTACGTATGGTTTCGCTGGCACCTGGGGGCTGGTGCACAACGCTTCTCTCAGGTGGGGCCCCTCTCAGGTGGGGCAGTGAGAAAAAAACAAGAAAAAAACCCAAGTCCGTCGGCCAACCGCGAGGACAGTGGCGCAACGTAACACGCGATAACATCTTCAGGTGCAGTGAGCGCCGGCTGGGCCCTTGTTTGCGCAACAAAAGCATCCAGCAGGGCGGTAGTACTTGTGACGCACCGATCAGGCCCAGCAGGTCAGCGAGCTCGTTTTCGCTGAATACGTGCTGAAAGTCGTCGAACGACAGCGGAGGCACCTCAGGCTTGTCCATGTCTGCCTCAGACGAAAGCTCCATCTCTGGAATCATTTTGGCTGGTTTGTGACGCCCAGACTGCTCCGCTTCTGTCAATATGAAACGAACAAAGCAGCCTTCGATATCGTAAAGCGGTGCCGATCAGGTCCAAGCTCTATTGACTATGGCAGGCTTGATAGGACAGGCCAAACTCATGCAAAAAGCACAGCCCCGATGTTCCAAATGGGCACATGGATCCCCCGTGCACTTTGTGCTTCTCAGTCGCTAGAAACCATACAGAGTGTCCAAGTTAGCACACAAGACAACAAGGGCAGGTGCAAGCACAACCTGTTCAGGAAGGGCATGAAAGGGCCAACCGCCAGCCCGCTCAGCAGCAGTGAGAGCGAGATCAGTAAGGAGAGCTTTAAGGAGTTTCTTCCAACCACCTCAGTTCGTTTTCAACGGGGATCTGCGAATATAGGCAACATGTAGAGGGATGGCAACTCTCGGGTTCGTCTGTCTTTTGGGAGCATGTCACACTGTGCCTTTGTTGCCAGGACTCTGTCTCTTGCACCTCCAAGCAGTTTTTGAGTCTTGCAACCTGCCTGAGACTCAGCTTTTTGTCCCTGCAGATCTTCCCACAGAGACAGGGGACTGGCTGCACACACAGCCGCCGACCTGCGCAACACCCCATCTCTGTCAGTTGAAGTGACGGGCCATGGTGGAACCTGGCGTCAAGCATGGCACAATGAGCACGCCTTGCCTGTCTTGTGCACAACACAAGCGCACGGACCTGACTTGTGGCTTATCCCAAGGACTTGCTATAGGAGCTACTTCTCTGCAGCCCTTCTGCGGGCCGTGCGACTGACTGGCGATTGAAACTGTAGTGCCTCGCACATAATGACACCAGACGAGCATAGCTGTGGTGTCGTTCACAACACCCGACATCAAGCTGCATTATTGTGTAGGTAAGCTGTGCTGGTGCGACCAACACGCAGAGCGGCTGTTGGGGCCTGATATGAGTAAGGTTAGGGAAGAGCACTTTTGCGCGAAGAAATCACAGAATCACACCGGTCGCGTCCCAGGTTATATTGTCTGCAATGAATCTTATCACAGTCCACCATAGCCCATACTCAGTAGGAATGAGGCGCTGGCTACCTAACATGACCCCTCATTGCAAGAGGCGGCGCCCAGGTTGGCAGTTGGGTTGGGTTGGCGCTGTCAAACTCGGAGTGCTTTGGCCCTGCCAGTTGGATAAACGTGGGCCTATACCAGTGAATAGAGCAGGCTGTTCGCTGTGCCGGTTGTATCTGTTCCTGGGCAATCTCAGTGCAAGTAAGGAAGCAGGCTCCGGAACCGCAGGCGCTCACCAGCTCAAAATGGCATTTATTTGGCAAGGCGTGACATGTGAGGCACCATGCACGGTGTGGCGTTACATGCTTGACGCAGTGCACTGCAGTGCGTGGACACGCTGTTGGTCGCTGTTGGTCACTTGGTACTGCGGTACTAACATCCACACCGGTGCTCGACACCAACACCCAAACCTACCCTTGGCTATGCTAGCTTGCTCATGATGTGCCAGGTGCGTGTGCGCATGCATGGTGGTGGTGGCGGTGGGAGGGGGGGGGCCAGGGCCCTGAACAGACGGAACCGCTAAGCACAGGTGAGGGAGGGTGCGCACGCGCACGCGCACACATACACACAACGGCACGGACATCAACAGCGTCCATCCCACGCTCAGAATGGAGCAGCGCCTCCGCCGATCTTTGCCAGAATGTGGAGGTTTCCAGGAGGGTTTGGAGCAGGGCCCCTGCTCCAGGGGCCATGGATGAGTCTGTGCCACGTGCACTGCACGCATGTGTAGCGGCAGATGGCGCACACGCTTCTCACCGCCGCAAACGTCTTGCTGGTCAAACGATCAACCCGCCGCGTGTGACCGAGCATTAAGTACCGTAAGCATACGCACGTGGCGCTGGTGCGACGCACCGTGATGGGGTGCCGGATGGGAGGGGAGGCGTGGTCAGGCGTTGCTGTTGCGGCGCGCAGTGGCTTACTGCACGGATCGTGCGGGCGGGCGTAGCTAGCTAGGTGCCGCTGGCTGCATGCAGGCAGGTGTGCGGTGCGATATGCAGGAGCTATTACTGCAAATTCAGACGCACAGGTGAGCGGCGGCTGTGGTTGGCCCTGTGGGGTGCCATGTATTGAGTACGGAGTGTGACCGCACAAAACACGCTGTTGGTGGCCAGGACGGGTAATCCGTGCACCCCAGCCAAGCATGCTGGGTGCGCTGGCTGCGCAAGGCTCTGAAGCCTGAACCCGCCGAGCAGCAGGAACGGTGGGTGACTCACCGCCACGATCCATGCAAAACATACAGGCTCGTGAACACATGCACACATGCCCACACACTCTACATTCCACACACGCGTGCGTGTGGGCTTGTGTGAGCTGCCCCTTGCCGGTACAACACACGGCCTCTGGCGGGGTGGCCGAGACGAGTGTAAACAATAGCAGCACCGGCGTGCATCATAGGCTGGCTGGCCGGATGTATGCAACAGCAGCACTGGCGTGCATCACACGAGCGAGGCCGCAAACAATAATGTCGCGCCCTTGCCAATACCGTACAAACACACGCTGTGTCACACACGTGTACGCATCACACGTAGAGCGAGGCCGCGAACATGATGTCGCGGCGTATGGTCATGTTGGAGGCCTCGATGCGCTTGCCCAGCTCCAGGTCGCCCACGGCCGCCGCCGCCGCTGCCAGCTGCTGCATCAGCTCGTCCAGCCGCCGCACCGCGCGCACCAGCGACCCCTCAAACAGCTCCGTCATGCTGCACACCTGCACGCATGCATACGTACGGTAGTGGTAGTGGCGCAGCGCAGGTAGTGCTGTCGCGTTGTCGCGTTGTTGCTGTGCCCAAGGCATACAGCCCATGCAGTGCGCATGGCGCAAAGGATGCATGACCCTCACACCCCGTGGCTCCTGTTG
>BDDA01000966.1:0-27244 GCA_001662385.1 Chlamydomonas asymmetrica | reverse complement strand
GTGTGTGTGTGTTGCCCCTCCCCCCCCCCCCCACCCTCGCACATGTGTGTGCCGAGACAAATAACTCAGTTGCTTTGAACTTGAACTGCTGCCGCACTTTATCCTGGTAGGAGCTTTTTTCGTAGTTGCCACGCGGCCCCGCAGTACCGTATGTATTGGTTAGCTTATGCACGTGCCGGTTGGACGGACGCCATATACTGTTTTGAGCGCACCTTGTTCTACGTTGACGACCGCGCCCCCAGCACCGTTGCTGACATGCACGTTTGCCTGCATTGCATACTGAGCCCTTTGGTCTGGCCTTTCGCTAGACAGCAGTTTGTTGCTTCTTAGATTGATGTTTGTAGCCGTGCAAACCGGTTAGCGTACGGGACCCTGAGCTAGCTTACGGGACGTTCCGCTGCATCAAGAATAGTAGGATGGGTTTCATCCAAATGCCATGCCACGCGAGAGAGAGGTGTGCGAGAGGACAGGAGGCTTTGCGCCCGCTCGACATGCTGCCCCCACTGCAAGACCCCTCCCCCTCCCCGCCCGCCCACCCCAACGCGCTCCACTGCTCAAATCCCCTTTTTTTGTCATTGTATCCAAGCCACGCGGGTAGGCCTTGCGCGGCTTTGCATTACGCCCCATGCCTCGACACACATTCATTGGTTACGCCGACACCCTTTGCGAGTAGTAGGGTTTTTCGTTCGCTGCTGGACCGAGTTCTCCACCCACCGAGTTCTCTATCCACCACATGGATGCTTCGAAGGCTGGCGCTCCACACGGCTATTTCTGCCGCTGGGCTGACTGGTCAACGGGGTTGGGAACGCAGGACCGCTCCCTGGGATCGTCCTGAAATAGTACGGATGCCGCAGCTGGTACTGGTCGTGATGTGCATGCAGTAATTTGATGCGTCGCACATCGCGCCCAAGGCACCAAAACTGGCGAGCTGACTGGATCATCGATTGAGTAACGGTATTGATTTCAGGAGTTTGATAGCGCTGAGGTCCTCCTTTTGTTCGCTTGGGCGCTGGGTGCGAAGCGGTTCTGTGCACCGTGTGCGATGGAAACGGTGGTGTGTTGAGGCGATAGCGACACGTTTTGGGGCTTTGGTCGTTTGCTCGTCGCTCTGTGTTTCTTGTGTTTGTATGATCATGTTCCCGTGCTTTTGCGGGTTTCGGGGGACGGCACCCCTGTGCAGCAACTAGACTCACCCGGTTGTCCCACTGGATGTGTTCCATCCCTCAGCAGCGTTTTTCATGTTCTTTCGGCTGCTTTGTACTTTGCGCTTGGCAGGCTTGCAGCGCACGCGCACTGCACTGGTGTTGGTGCTGATTGTTCTAGGCGCCGCCCATGCAACCACGGCACCGGCATGCCAATCCTGTTTTTTTTGGATGACATTGCGCAAGACAACTGCAGAGTGCATGATGTCTGTGATGACGGAATCGCCATTGGCGGTTGGCCTCAGTCCCAGCTGTAATACTGAATGTATGATCTGGAAACGCCACAGCTGCTGTGCTGATGTGGTCGGGCTTGGCTCAATGGCAAACGCACATCACAGCGTGCACACAACGCCTTGCCCAGCTGTGTCGACCTCTTACAGCAGCAGGACAGAGACCGTTTTGCAGTAGCAAAGCTCTTGCAGTCAAGGCTGTCAGCACAGGCCCAACACGCCAAATGTTTGTACAAAAGGTGAATCGCCTGACAGGCGAGACGGACTGGGTACTGGTAGATGACCCAGGTGCGTTCGGCAGGCGGCTGTCGACAGGGACGCAGTGGTGTGAAACTGCAAGCAAGTGGGTGCATCCCATTCCAGCTTGCGCCAGCACCTGCCTGTGTTCTGCTCCGCGTTGTCACCGCGCAGGTCTTGGCGGGGAGGAGGACGGCTCTGCGGAGCTCGTCGCGGCCTCGTCGTACTTGGACATGGTGACTGATAAGCGCAGAAACCGGGCATACAGGGCAGCAATAGAGCGGGCAGTGAAGCCAGGTCACGAGGTGCTGGATATCGGCACTGGCACTGGGCTCCTGGCCATGATGGCTGCGAAAGCGTTACCTGCGCCTGCAGCAAGCGCGCTTCCTGCCGCCGGTGCAGCTACCAGCAACACACAGCCTGTAACAGCCTGTGAAGTCTTCCCACCTATGGTGAACCTTGCAAAGAAGGTATGTCTGATCCCTCTCTTTCAACCCCTTGTCTCTACCATTTTCTCCATCACGCTTTGACCGCAGTCCACACCGCGATGCGTGTGACCAGGTGATTGCGCACAACGGCCTGGAGGGTAGGGTCAAGGTTGTGGACAAGCGCTCCGATGACCTCCTGGTTGCGCAGCAGCAGCCAGGCGGCGCTGGCGCTGGGGTGACGCCTCGTCGGGCCGCAGCGGCAGCACGGCAGCAGCAGCAGAACAACACCCCAGACATGGACAGCAAGGTGAGGCATAACAGCATGTGCTGACCAGTAATGAGGTGCAGCGTAGAGAATCATCAACAGCACAGAGCAAACTGCCTGTGGGTACGTTCGACAGCACGTGTTGGACGTGACGCGCACACGCCCGCGCACGCGCACGCGCACACGCACACGCACACGCACACGCACACGCACACGCACACGCACACGCACACGCACATGCACACGCACTCGCACACGTGCGGGGCGGGGGGGGGGGGGCTTCCTCAGCGCCTCGAGCTCATCTCTCTCACTGCACGTACCTATGAACGCCTGCATACACACATGCACGCCTGCACACGCACATGCACATGCACACAAAATTGCCGCTTGGGTCCACGCATATTCTTTCGTTGGACGCATAAAAACTGGGATTTCCTGCAAGGCTTCACATTGAGACCGGTGGCCCTGAGTTAGCATCAGCATGCAGGGCGGCAGCATAAAGCGATGCCATTGGTCACAATCTCACACGTGTACTCTCCTGCGGTGCCCCCGCGCAGGTGGATGTGATCGTGACGGAGATCTTTGATTCGGAGCTGCTGGGTGAAGGCATGGTGCCCACCATGCAGCATGCGGTACAACACCTCCTCAAGGTAACCGCCTGTGCAGGTGTCGTTCATCTCGCACACTCGCATTGCAACCCTTTATGCTGAACCGGCTTAGCTTGAACTTAGGCTCGGGACAATAGGCCCGGGCCGCCTCAAGTCTTGTTGCACACAACATGTGTCAACATGCCCCTTGCAGGTCCGCAGGTTAGCAGGGTGGGATCAGGCAGAGCTGTTGGGCGGCCACTAGCGCTATTTGTGCGATTTCCGTGTCCTTGCAGACCGTGTGCACAAACACCTGCGAATCCCTCCGTCGGACCCAAAGGCCCGCTGCATTTTGCGTCACATAATGGTATTCGCATTTGTCTGATATCCAGGCTCTTTGCACGCTGCCTCCTGATCGGCGTGCTGCAGGAGGGGGGCCAGGTCATCCCCGCAACCGCCAAGGTGTTTGGTCAGCTGGTGGAGTGCCAGGTCATGATGGACAGCGTCCACAAGCGGGCCTGCGCCGCAAGCAGCAGCAGTAGCAGCGGCAGCGGCGGCGGCGCTGTGCTGCCTGCTTCTGGCACCAGCCTCCGCGGAGTGGCCGCTCAAGTGGACGAGGTCGGTGCGATACCCACTCCCCCACCACCACAAACACACACACACACACACACACACTTGACGTTCCAGAGGGACCACCAGCCTGCTTGCTGCATCCGCGGCAGCATCCTTGCATGGGGCTGCTGGATATGGGGCAGCCACGTACGCACGCACACACGCACGCACGCACGCACGCACGCATGTGCGGCCTGGCGCTTGTCCATCAGCCTCTCACAAAACCTCGCGTCAACGTGCAGCCGGCATGCCTAGCTAGGAACATTCGGCGCGTACGCCAACCAAGCAATGAGAGGCAGCGTGTGTCGGTCTGGGCAACCTGGGCGACTCAAACACCGCGCTTCGCCTGGCATCATGTGTACACGACACTGCTGCTCGGAACACGCGTCAAGCTGGTGAGCCCATCCAAGCAGATTCGTGCCTTGGCGTTGGCGTGTGGACGGTGCGGTGCTGATGCAGGTGTTGGCCTCCCTGGACCTATCCGCATGCCTGAAGGCGCATGCGTCACGCGAAATGTACGACATCCGTGAGATGCATGTAGACGTGCTCATGCGCCCGCAGCCCGCCTCTCAGCAGCAGCACCAACAACAGAACGAACAGCGCTCGAGTACAGGATCGGCCGCGCTGTCAGGCACTGGAGGCTGCAGTGAGGGCAAGGGCGAGGGCGAGCGGGCGCCGCTGCTGCGGCCGCTCAGCCGTCCCTTCGGCGTGTTTGATTTCGACTGGCGGCAGCCCCCGCACGGCACGCACCGCACGAGCATCAAGGTGCGTTGCTGTGCTGGTCATCTCAGGAATCCGGCACTCGCTAGACATTGTGCATGCGATGCTGGCGCCTGTGCTGGGAATGCTCCCTTGACGTTTGACCTTGCATGCACACATGCTTGCAGCACACAGCTGCGCTGCTGTGCATATCAGCATATGACAAGGCCTCAATCGGGCACAGTGCAGTTCCAATTTGTTTCCACGCTCATGAGTATAGTAATGGCCACTGGCAATACATCGTGTAGCGTCATGTTGGCATGGAGTGCATGATGTATTGACTGATTGGCTTTTCCATGCGTGCGGCATGTGTGTGCCGCCGCCTGCAGGTGTCAGCCACCGCGCCAGGCACGGCCCACGCAGTGCTGATGTGGTGGCAGCTGGGCCTGGACCCGGAGGCGAGCCTGCTCATCAGCACCGCCCCCTCCTGGATCGACGACCCTGCGGATGGCGCAGACAACGGCCCTTTGGCTCCGTTGGGCAGCACCAATGACACCAGCAGCGGGAATGGGCAAGATGCAGGGGGCGGCGGCGGCGGCGGCGGCGGTGCAGTTGCCCAGCAGTGGCGTGACCACTGGAAGCAGGTCTGGGTGCCGCTGGCGGCACAAGGCATCCAGGTGCGCGAGGCCGTCGAGGCGCGTGCGCTTGCATGTGTGCGTGTGTGCCAGTGCAATCGTGTAAGACAGAGCGCATACAGGAGTGCATGCGGTGGGGTGGACCGTGGTGGTTACCTGGGGGGGTATCCGACAAGCCAAATCAGGTTTCCATCGCAGGCTTACTAGGTTGATGCATCGCCATCGTTGTCGCCACTCGGGTTGCCCGTCGTTCGGGTCATATGCCTGCTGCTCAGAAGTCCATAACAAGGGATCAATACATGGGCATTGCTGGGCTCTCCGATCCCGTATGGCTTGCCAAGTCTGAACATGCTTTATGTGATCCACAGGCAATAACAATTATAGCTTGTCTCGTATTATCTAACCGTTTCCCCATTCCCCGCTGCAGGTCCAGGCAGGTGATGTGGTAGATATCGTGATGGAACATGATGAGCTCAGCATAAGAGGCAAGGCGTCGACGGCAACTTTGCCCGTAGCCAACTCTGCGCCCCCGCCGCCGCCGCCGCCGCCGCCAGCAGAACCGACCGCCGAACCCGCACTTGCAGGCACCAACAGCAGCACGGCCGGCGGCAGCGGCAGCGGCGGCGCAGCGCTGATGCCCCTCAGCAGCTTCCTCGGCTGGGTCAGCCTCATGCAGATGAACGACGCGGCGCGACTGCAGACGTACGCGGATGCCATGGCGGATGCCATCACTGAGCTCCAGGGGGAGCACCACAACGCGCCGCCTGATGCTGCAAATGCAGACAACGCAGTGCAGCAGCGAGCGGAAGCTGTGGACGTGCTATGCTTGGACGGCAGCCTGACAATCGCGCTGTTGGCAGCGGGTCAGCGGGGCGTTGGCGATGTCACAGTACTGCATGAGTCCTCCGCGACTGCGGAACAGTGGGTGGCTGCTAGCGCGGAGCGCTTGCTGGGCGGTGGCGACAACGGCGGCGGCGGCGGCGGCGCTGCTGCGCGCGTGAGCAGCCAGCGCCCGACGCTGTTCTTCAAGCGTCTGGCCAGAGGTGCGCGTGTCTGCCTGCCTGCGTGCCTGGGCCTGCCAAAATCACATAGGTGATCCTCATTCGTGCAAGAGCCATGACTAAATATGCTTGTGTGAAAGGGCTGCCGTCGGTGCCTCGTTGGGGACGGAGCTCTGCGCACAACAGTGAATCTGTCAGCAACCAACACCGTCTCAGCTGTTTGCCGGCTCACTTCAGTCAGATCTGAAGGTTGAGCAATAGCATCAATGCATGGTAGCCAGGCATGGCCCTATCCATGCATGTGGCAATTGCTGCCGTGGCATGTGTGTTGTGGCTGTTTACGCGCGTTGCAGGCGCCACCCCCGCGGCCTCCAGCCAGGCCCCGCTGCTTCTGGCAGGGCTCCCGCTCTTCCACGAGAACGAGCAGCTCCTCCCCTGGACCCACCTCAAGCTGTGGCGAGACGCCGACGTCGTGCGCAGTGCGCTGCCCGCGCGCCGCAGCCGCGTGCTGCCGCACCGCGCGCGCCTGGTGGCGGTTGCCGTAGAGCTTCCGGACCTCTGGCGTACCCGCGCGGCGCTTGGGCGGGACGAGGAGGGCTGCGACCTCACGCCCGCCAACAGCATCCTGGGCGTCGTGGGCCTGGCGGCTCCGGAACCGAGCCAGCCTGCTCCGGAACCGAAACCAAAACCGCATCCACAGGCTGCCGCCCAGGACCCTGAGGAGGCGGATGAAGATGAGGATCTGGAAGCATGGCTTGGAGGAGGTGAGGACGATGACGCCAACCAGAGTGCAGGCCCTGCTAGTGGCAATGAGGACGCGACGCGGCCGGACGCCGGACCGGGAGCAGCGGGGGCAAGGGGATTGCAGCCGCCCGGCGAGGGTCAGGGGCCAGGTGGTCATCACGTGCAGGAGCTGCCCATCTTGGCGTACCCGGTGTGGCAGTGCGGTGGCGGGTACAGGGAGCTGAGCGAGCGCGTGCAGGTGATGGCGCTGGAGCTCAGCCAGCACCTGGACGACACACAGGTGCGCATGCGCAGGTTACACACACTGTTACAGTACAGTGCATGCATGTGTGACACTGCATGTAGATTACCGCTAGCATGCGTGGCAGTTGATGATGGGCTTTGCGTCCATCGGGGTGTTTGGCTGCGAGACCCTACACTGCAAAGCATACGGAGAGACCCCGCCGGCCGCCGGCCTTGACCTGACCTGACGTCAATGCACACAATGGGAGACATCTTGTTCTGTCCCCCCGTAGACTTGGCAGGCATCACCAGCACCTTTGGCGTAACCACGCTTCGATGCTTGCCTCTGTGTATCGTACCTGGACAGGGCCACGGTGCCACAGCCATCACCCAGGACGGCACCTGCCACGCAGTCGTGTTGTGGCTGGACTACGACCTGGACCCCGCTGCCAAGTACACCGTGGACAACGGCCCTGCAAGGGACGGCGGGCCCACGCCCTCCGTGCAGGGCATCTACTTGCTGCCTCAGCCGGTCAGCGTGCGGCGAGGCGGGCGGCTGGGCGTGGTCGCGTCATTTGACGGCCTGGACGCTGACATCAGCATAGAGGTCGACGTGGCGGATGCATGAGACCTGCACGCATGTATATGAGACCGCCACTCGTGCCTGGCAATGCGTGCCGGCTGCCTGCATGCTTTTCTCGGACTTGCCCTGTTGCATCCTCCTGTTTGCTTTCAACCTCCACCAACATGCACAGGCAGATGCCCGCTGCATGTCAGGCAACCATGAAGCGTATCAGGCCCCCATTGCACTGCATGGCGTGCAGCATTGTTCTCCATGCACTGTGGCGGCATCCTGTCGCCACCTGTTTCTGCAGCGGGTTCCTAGCCTGTAACCGTTGCCGTGTAAAAACAAAAGCAATCATACCCGCTGAACCTCATTTCTCGCACCACGTTGCTCACGGCACCTTAGTTGTTGCAGGGCTTGCGGAGCGAATGAATGAAAACACTGGTGGCCATGCCACAGTTAACAGCAGGCCTGGCAGGAGGTGTGAATACTGCTGTGAAATACTGCAGCAAGGCTAGCGGCACACATATATCACTGCACTCATGACCACACACGCCATGCAAACGAGCTATGGCAGGTGGGAGTGCATCGCTGGCTGACGCTTCTTGGGACTGAAGCGCTACCAGCGCACACTGGCGGTGTGATTAATTAATCAATCAATATTGCCACGGAACTGCCATACGAAAGGGTTCCATACCACATCGCTGGAGCAGCCTGTGCTGGCGGAGACCAGAGGGTTGGAACGATTTGGGTTGGTTCACAAGCAAACTGCCACTGGCGAGCGTAGGCTGTAGCACTGTAAGACCCCGGGCAAATTTCCACCTGGCACACACACAGCTGGGTGCTTGCCGACAAGCGCCTCAACGACCTCAACACCAAGTGCTGTGGAAGCTCCCTGTGCGCTGTGTGCAGTGCCGTTAAGCAGTTCACAATGTGCAGTACAGAGCGGTACATTGTTGTTATTGCACAAGGGGTCTGGGACTAGCTTTAACAAGCAAGTGTGTTATATCATCCAGAATGGTGCGTTCACCCACCCGCTTTGCACCGGTGCTCCATATTCTTGAACTCACTCATCGTGCCAACATAACGGACTAAACAGCCTTTTGGCAGATAATCACTTTGGCCAGATCACTGCATACCCGCTGCCCAACAGCCGGGCGGGAAAGCGCATCCGGGCGACGTTCGGCAATCACACGCGTGTGGTTTGTCTGCGTTTCGCGCCGGTGCCCACATACGTGAAGACCTTGTCTTTGCTGAAGCAGAGCTGCTCATAGCGGGCATTGACATCCTCCAGCGTAGCCAGCGCGTGCATCAGCTTGATGAGGTAGTGTGGGCACACGACAGTCTTGAGGGGTACACGGGGGTTCTGCGGTGCAACACCGTGCATCAGGCTTGCATTTTACGTGTAAGTGGCCGTGGGCATGGAGAGGCAGCGGGGGTTGAGGGGGACAGTCTGCATGGATCAAAACGCTCGGTGCCATCTTCAACACAAAAGCCGGTGGCGCCAACTTGTGTAAAATGCACGGCAGGTAGAAAATTCAGGATTTGGTCCTCCGGAATCAGGTGCTAGAGGTGGTGCATGCCACACCCGCAAACCTACGCAGCGCACACCCTCACCGCCAGGAGGTTGAGCCAGTGCGCGTTGTCCTTGAGGCCGGCCTCGTGTCGCGCCAGCAGCGTGTTGCGTGCGTGCGCCAGCTCATCCAGGCTGATGGGCTGTTGCAGCGATAAGTCAACCACGAGCGGCACAATAGCACTCAGTACAAGCACATGCAGGGCCGTTGCTTGCTACGGTAATCAATGACGGCGAGGAGCAGCCCACAGCTAAACACAAAACCGATTCCTACTAAGACCCACCGCTACCACAGTACTAGACCTGTTCCGGTACTGCCGGTAATCTGGGGGCTGGTGCACGGACAGACCAGACACCAGTGCGCCTCACGCAAAATGCATGTCGCCGTGACGCGAATGCGAGCGCTATCGGAGCTGCGGGGCAGACTGTTGTGAGAAACAATGTTCAACATCAATTATCCTCACCCGCAAGTGCATATGACATAACATGACGTGTATTATCAGGCAAGAACAGGCATTCCGAAGAAGCCACGCTTCACAGCAAGGCTAGGAAACCAGGTAAGCGGGGGAGCCCTGCAGCACAGCCCTGCCAGCTCCTGGCACTCCTCACCTGCACGCCGGCGAGGCTCCTCAGCAACCCCAAGCCCTCGTTAAGCCCGTCGTGGATGCTGTCAGGGGAGCCGATGATGCGCATGGTGAACCACCCGCCGCGCAGGCGGTCAAGCAGCTTAGGCGTAAATGGGACCTCGCATACTGCCTTCCCTCCCTACAAGCGCGCACACATGAGCAATAGCCCCGCCTTCAAATGAGGTTGAGCTTGTTGTGTCGGGCAGCCGTGATATAAGCACATCGACCGGTGTCATCGCTAGTTGCATGGCTGACGACATGCCTGCATGCGGCGACCCCCACCCCCACCAGGAGATAATGTTGATCCCAGGCGTGTGTTGATGATCTCTGTGAGCAGGTCCAGCACCACGCTCTCAAACAGCGGGTGGTTGCGCCGCGCCTCATCCGCCGCCATGCGCCCCTCAGGGCTCATCACGCGCTTGACGGGCAGGAACATCTGGATGGACCCCGGCAGCGGGTCTAGCGCGCTGAAATCGCCCAATGAGCCAGCGATGTAAGCACACGCACCCTCGTACTCATAGTCCTGCACAGCGTAAGCATACAGTGCAAAACGCGTATGTCTCACATTGTTTAGCATTGGGAGCTTTCTAGCCGAGGCCAACACTCCCCTCTAGAGGAGGACATATGCGCAAAAGGTCTCACACCTTGTGCGTGGTTGCATACGTTATGCATGGGCCACATGGCGTATATTTCATTATGCCCTGTGCGTACGTGCGCTCGGCATCATTGATGTGGGGGCTGTACAGGGCAGAGACCCCTTTCTACAGGTGTTGGAGCCACCAGATGCACAGAGATGCAGCAGGCACCCTTGCAGTTGGACGGCGCCCATGCACATACACGCGTCAGTAAAGGTTGAACCGGCATTCGGGTATGCAGGCTGTACCCGCATGCATGCGTGCATGGAACCGGCATTGGGAAAGCGAGGTGAAAAGCGCCGCAGCGCCGCAGGCGCCCATGCGCACACGCTCCGGGGCATGAAAGCAGACGCACCATTTCTAGGTGCCACGACTGGTGGCGCTCCTCCTCCGAGGGGTTGCGGAAGTTGAGGGGGTTGACAGGCACCGGGGGCGCCTGCGCCAAGTACTTGTACTTGGGCGGCACGGTGCCGATGTAGCGCAGCAGGCAGCGCTCCAGCTCCTTGGGGTCGAAATCACCCACCATGGTGAGCACCAGGTTGCCTAGACAAGTGCATACACCAAACACACAATCACGTAGCAATAATGCTGCGGTGATGCCCAAGACAGGGCAAATCCAGTTCACACTAGTGTGCCGTGTACAAGTCTGCAGACGCGTAGCGAGAAGGTTTACTCATATATGTATATGTTTGTTACATCAGGAGCGCGTTGGCCGCACGGCCCATGCTCCCCTTAGATGCAGAACAGGTTCAGCAAAGCTAGCGCTGTGTGCTAGAGACTTGATTACCATCACACGTGGTAGATGGTGCCACTGCAGGTCTCAATTCACTTGGAAACATGTCCTTGCCTGTACAAATCCGCTCCCGCACCCGTTTCACACACCTTCGTCCAGTCACTCACGCTCACGCTCACATACACTCATATGTCAAGACAATTTGGCACCACCACCACACCACCCGTTGTTGTTCTTTCCATACCATGATTAGGGTTCGCTCAACACTTATCCTTCCCTTAAAAAGCCCCCCCACACCCACACCCACACACACCCACACACCAACACACAATGTCACGCACCTGGGTGCATCAGGTCCATCACACGCTGCCTGCAGCCCTCCACCGTGAGCGCATCAATCTCCTCCTGCGTCGGATCGCGGTCCCACCGCTTACTGGGGCCTCCCAGCATCGCCGCCAGCACGCGTTCACGCGTGCCGCTCTTTGGGCCACAAGGCCTGCGCAAACCAAGCAGGCATTGCGGCCAGCATTACGAAGGCAGGCTGGGGCTGGGGTTGACAGGGGTTTAGTGCGCAAAGTCACGCACATTATGGAAGGTACGGTATGCACTTCATCCTGCATGTGCGTGCCGTGTGATAAGCGAGCGCACATGTAGTCAGGCGGTGTTGCATTCATGACAGATGGCATGACACCACCCTGAATTGATAATCATGATGTTCGTGGTGTGGGTAGCGGCCGCCACACCCACCCCTCCACCTTGAAGTCCAATGAATGCTTGTCCAACACCGGCTGGGTGAGGAAGAGGTGGATGAGCTCAAACACTTTCTGTGAAAGAGTTTGTGGGGATACAAGAGGCACACAAACCATGCGCACGCACACGGTTAAGTTCAGCATGCAAGCATGCACACGTGGTAGTTTGCATGGATATGACATTCTGAGATTATAAGGCGATAAAAACATCACAACTGGTACACAGCACCCAGGCACAGCTCCCAGCCCAGCGCATGTTGTGCGCATGTGGGAGATCAATCAACACCAGGCATCAGCATCACTCAGCAAGCCAGCGACTGACTGACGACGGACCTGCATGCTCGAACCGCCCTGGTGCGTGGCATCAAACTGAAAATCCATTATGAGGTTCTCCTCGGCAGTAGACGCTTTGAAGTGGATGTCGTCATCACCAGACCCAACGAGCTGCTCGCGCTCCCAGCCGTCCACCGTGCCGCTCTTGCCCAGCGCCCTCATGCCTGCGATGGTCATTACGCGTACATGCAGTTCATGGACGCTGACAGTCCTATGAAATTCTCCCATGCCTGAATGGATTGCTGGCGGAGATTGGTGTGTTTGTTAGATGCCGGGGCCTGAACTCCCACAACGCAAGCGCACACTACTATACAACATGTTCTGATCCGCCCAACATGTACTACAACCTGTACTACAGCATGTACTACAACATGTCCTACTACTACACAACACTACTATATAACACGCTGCTGATCCGCCCAGCCTGCATTGAGGTGGCCAGATGCAAGATCCAACGCTATCACCGTATGAGCATGGTTGCTTGTGCGTAGACAGGCCGACCCATGATATTCATGGGATGAAGCGGCTGCCAGGCTCACCAGCAGGGGTATTCTTGCTGGTGCACTGACTTCTCCCAGCACTGCCACCAACAGGCCAGGTGTCAGCTACGTCAGCAGGGTTCATGCAAGCACTACAAACACCTCACAAGCCATGACACTTAGGGCCTCTGCAGAAGCTCGCCTCACCCATGCGCAGTGCGCCAAAGCCGTCTCGTCCCGTGTACATGTTCTCGCTGATCAACCCGCCGCTGGCAGTGATGCGTAGTCTGCACTCGCCCTTCTTGTTGTCTGCGTGCGGGTTTGCAAGCAGACACGCCAGGCGGGCAGTGGTCAGCCAGGGACCCGATAAGACAACCGCAAGCACTGCCATCTGCACTGCGGTCAGCAGTTCTACGTGCCCGCCTGCTGCTAGCAATAACGTTGCCAGGCTGTATTGTTTAGGTTGTTTGCATGTGTGGTGCATGCACGATGTTTGTCGGTGCGCTCGCTGCTTCTGACGCGTGTGCTCATGCGTGCAAGTGCTACAGCACTTTGCCACCAGCCACTGTACGCACCAGTTTGAAGGTAGTTGACGCGCACACCGTTGCTGAGGCTGCGCTGCATCACGCTGCTGTGAGGCGACGTGGCAAAAGCGGGGCTTGTCGGCGCCACGAATTGCGGCTGGTACTTGGCGATGAGCGCCTCAACCTCCTCCTCTGCCATCAAGTGCTCCGGAACCTCCCTGGCGCCTGTTAGCAGTAGTGCCATTTGGCGGGTCGGGATGTGCAGTACACATGGATCGGGCGTTATAGCGATGTCGTTGCACAAACGGCGGGTTTTTATCACACAAATGGGCAAGCACCGTGCAGGTTGCTGCGATGGGAAGTGACCTGGCAGCGCCTGGTGCGGTTTTGGTCACGTCACTTGCATGTGAGTGATGGGATCAAGCTAGCCACCGGTGCGGACCAGCAAGCACAATGCAAACGTGCAGTGCGAAATCAGTGCGTGCGAGTCTGCAATGATGCATCGGTAAATGCTCGGCTGCTTGGCCGCCATCCATGTGCACCACACACACACGGCGCTTGGGGAGAACAGGTTTCTTCATAAGCGTCAACAAGGGTGTGTCTTTTATCTGCTCATTATTCTTGAGCACCTTACACACCAGGCAGGTGTTTTGAGCATTAGCAATGTGCAAGGCACCCGCCAGCGACCATGCACTGTGTATGCAACATCTTAGCCCTTCAGGCCGCCTTCTGTGAATTGGAGCACTCGGGGCTGCACTTAACAGGTGTAGGAACACATACCCGAGTGACGGTTCGTGTTCCACCCTCGGACATGCCCAACCTTACGCACCGGGCAGAGACACTTTGCAAGGTTCCGACTGGTCGCGTAGGCCATCCCGCTGGTCTTCGGAGTTCGAAGAATCGTTCGACTTGGTAGAGCGGCACACACCACGGTGCCAGCTGCCGATGTGGCCATTCGGCTCGGTAGTGTGCTTGCGTCCCACGTAGCGTATCGGGTTACTTGTTACCCGCTCGAGTGGTTGCTGCCTTGAAACATGGCGTGGGCCTGCTCCGAGGCGGTTGCTTAGTGCAGGCAACATTTAACTTGTTGCTCACACCCGAAGGAACTGCGACCAGCCAGCAGCGCTGACGCGGGGTTGATAATTTGGATATGGGGGCTACGCAACCTCTTAACGAGTAGATAAGATGTGTAGCCCAATAAGCGCTAACAAGCACAAGTTGGAAGGCTCCCGGCCAGCAAAAATGGAAACAGTATGCCGGACAAGTTGGAGAAGGCAAGAAGCCAAATAAACACACTGCCTTAAACGCCTGGGTTGGGTAAGAATCACAATCAGGCCCGAATGGGCTGACAGGCACCTCACCTGGAACAAACGTAAGTGGACGTTCTGCACGCCCTCGTGCAAGTGCTCGGCTGCATCTGACGCAGTCTGTTTCTGTGTGGGGTTATGCACTCCGTACAACAAGTGGGCAGAACACATGTGCAAAGCACTACACCAGTTTAAAGGAGTTGCGTCAAGTAATTGCAGGCCAAACTAGGTGCCTGCAGGAGCGCGCCGACAACAGCAAAAATGTTTCGTTATGTGTCACTACTTAGTGGCTCCCAGCTGGATCCGGTCTTCTTGGTGGTACTTGTTGCTGAGCGTAAATTGTTTCCATCAGGTGCAGGGCTGCCGTCGTTAGCAGCGCTCGTGCACTTAAGTGACAATGAGTTTGCACAACCCACCGCCGCTAGGCAGGCAAAAACAATGCTGCATCATAGGGTCGAACAAGCGTTTGGAAAACTGGGAGCTCAAGCTTGCCGTCACAAACATGGAGTCGAATTTCGCAAAACCCGACCACACAACTGTCCACTCTGTTTTTATTTCGAATCCGTCCCAACCGCACCACTCACCCAGGCCTGTTACAGTTAGTCTAGCTCTACCAGCTGCAGCAGCAGCAGGCGTAGCTGCAGTTCAGCAGCCTCAGCACTCCCTGGCACTCTGACGCCTCTCTCCAACCTGCACCCTCGCGTGGGTCCAGCACGGCAATGCCCACAGTGATGACCCGCCTGGTGGCTATGCAGTAAGATACCTATACCTGGTAAGATACGTTGACAACCAAGACCCCACCCCGTGCTATGTGGATGCCGGGTGCGCGTAACCTGACGCCACCCGCCCGCAACGGGATCTTGTGCAGCGAGCCTAGCCTGCCTCACAAGAGCTAGCCAGGGAAACATTATGTGAGGCATGAATAATGCGCAAAGGGTCAACAGTGAGGAAAGGGCTGCTGCTGAGGTAGGGGTGGCGGAGCAATGTATAGGCCAAAGTTGGCGCGCGTGTGTGACTGGCTGCGGAGTGTTGCCTCAAGAGTTGAGTTGGTGTGATACAGACACTCACTAGTCACTACAGCAGGCGGCATGGCCAAGTGTGGTCGCAGACCGGTGGCAGCACACGTGCAGACTCAATGTCACAGGCTCCTCCCGACCCTGAGCAAGCTGCATTCATGTTGGGGCGGTCGAATGTCATGCTTCATGATGCGGAAGGGTGCTTGCTGACCCATACCCTCTTGCTGATGCAGTGAAGAGCATCCTTGTCGAGGTGTTGGTATGGTACGGGCCACGCTGCGGTAGCCACCATGTTGAGTCTACGTCACAGGTGTGGCCGCACATACATGTTATCTGTTCCCACAAGTGCACTGGTGCGCCTGCTAGTGCACATGAGGGCACCAACAACAGCTGCAGAAGTTCACGACGTGCTCAGTTCCCCCTTTGGCGGGTACACAAAGCAAATGCTGATTGCGCCCCCCCCGCCCCCCCCCCTTCAACGCGGGAGCGAGCAGAACTGTAGACGTTCTATGCTTGGACGGCAGCCTTACAATTGCGCTGCTGGCAGCAGGTCAGCGGGACGTTGGGAACGTCACAGTGCTTCATGAGTCATCCGCGACAACGGAGCAATAGGTGGCGGCTAGCGCAGAGCGCTTGCTGGGCGCTGCCTGCAGCAGCGGCGGCGGCGACGCTGCTGCTACGCGCATGAGCAGCCAGCGCCCGACGTTGTTTTTCAAGCGGGTGGCCAAAGGTGCATGCATGCGCCTTGCGTAAGCGCGTAGATGATTCTCAATTTCCCATTGCTGAAGAGCCATGACCGAACATGCTAGTTTGACCCGGCGGCCGTGAGTGTCTGGTTGCGAAGCGCGGAGCTCTGCGCACAACAGTGAGTCTGTCCGCGACAAACATCGTCTCAGCTGTTTGTCGGCTCACTTCAGCAAGCGTGCAAGGTCTGAAGGCTGATGAGCGGTAGCATCAACGCATATTGTAGCAAGCGCATTGTCTTGTACTCCTGTCCATACATGTTGCGATCGCTGCCGCTGCATATGCTGCTAAAGTACGCATGCATCTGCGCATGCATTGCAGGCGCTACACCCACGGCCTCCAGCCAGGCCCCGCTGCTGCTAGCAGGGCTCCCGCTCTTCCATGAGAACGAACAGCTCCTCCCCTGGACCCACCTCAAGCTCTGGCGCGACGCCGACGTCGTGCGCAGCGCGCTGCCCACGCGACGCAGCCGCGTGCTGCCGCACCGCGCCCGCCTGGTGGCGGTCGCCGTGGAGCTTGCGGACCTCTGGCGCACACGCAAGGCGCATGGGCGGGATGAAGAGGGCTGCAACCTCACGCCCGCCAACAGCATCCTGGGCGTGGACCTGGCGGCTCCGGAACCAACCCAGCCTGCTCCGAAACCAGAACCGAAACCGCATCCACAGGCCGCCGGCCAGGACCCTGAGGACGCAGATGAAGATGAGGATCTGGAAGCATGGCTTAGCGGAGATGCAGACGATGAGGCGGGCCCGGGCGCAGGCGCTGCCAGCGGCCACGGCGACGCGAACCGGCCGGACGCCGGAGCCGGAGCAGCGGGGACGTCGCAGCAGGCCGGCCAGGGTCAGGGGTCAGGGGGTCACGTGCAGGAGCTGCCCATATTGCCATACCCGGTGTGGCAGTGTGGTGGCGGCTACAGGGAGCTGAGTGATCGCGTGCAGGTGATGGCACTGGAGCTGAGCCAGCACCTGGACGACACACAGGTGCGCATGCGCAGGCTGCACAGAGTACATAAACTAGTGCAGTACAGTGCAGTACAGTGCAGTACAGTGCAGTACAGGTACTGATGTGTGCACACTGCACAGAATGCCGTGAGCACAGTACAGTACGGCACGCCGAAGTGTTGCAGCGTCCTCTGGATGGAGGGTGTGGGCTATGAACGGGACTGTAAAGTAAGTGAAGGAAAGGGGGTGCCGGTCGCAGGCACGGCCCTGACCTGACCCCTTGCAGGCGTCTATATGCGCACGCTGGGATAAAAACATCTTGTTCTGTCCACCCCTAGACTCATCAGTCATTTCCAGGAAGTTTTGGCACCTTTGGCTTAACCATGCCTTGATCCTTGCCTCTGTGTTGCGTACATGGACAGGGCCACGGTGCCGCAGCCATCACCCAGGACGGCACCTGCCACGCAGTTGTGTTGTGGCTGGACTACGACCTAGACCCCGCTGCCAAGTACACCATAGATAACGGCCCTGCAAGGGACGGCGGGCCCACCCCCTCTGTGCAGGGCCTCTACCTGCTGCCTCAGCCGGTCAGCGTGCGGCGAGGCGGGCGGCTGGGCGTGGTGGCGTCGTTTGACGGTCTGGACGCTGACATCAGCGTGGAGGTTGACGTGGCGGATGCGTGAGACCTGTGTGCGTGTACATGAGAACACCACCCGCGCCTGCTGGCATGCGTCTGGCTGCCTGCTTTTGTCAGGTTTGTGCTGTTGCAGCCTCCTGTAGCTCCCAACCTCCACCAGCATGCACAGGTTGATGTCAGCTGCATGTCAGGCTGCCATAACGCGTATCAGGCCCCAATTGCACTGCACGGCATGCAACATTGTTCTCCATGCACTGTGCGTCCGGTCGCAGCCGGTTTCTGCAGCGGTTTTCTAGCCTGCCATCGTTCCTATGTAAAAGCAAAAACAATGCTACCCACGGAACTGCGTGCCGTTTCCTGCTCCACATTGATCACGGCACCTACGTTGTTGCAGGGCTTGCGGAGCGGATGAACGAAAACCCCGGTGGCCAAGCCACAGTAGAATACTGCTGTGAAACACTGCAGCAAGGCTAGTCTCACGCATAGATCACTATTCACTACACTTATGACCACACACAGCATGCAAACGAGCTGTGGCAGCTGGGAATGCATCGCTGGCTGACGTCTCTTGGGACTCCAGCGCTACCAGCGCACAAGTGTTATGGTGTGATTGCCATCTTGCCATGGACTCGACGCACGCAATTGTTTCATGCCACATTGGAAGCTTGGCAAGTGGGGCTTTACAACCTTCCAATTGTGGCAACCAGCAAGCACATGTGGTGAGCGTGTGCATCCCATTGATTGGTTCAGTGCATAACACACAGATGTTTTGGGTGTTAGTGTTGTGCATGGCACAAGCCTTCTGGGGCGAGCGCAGCACTCAGCCACGACTGCGTGCAGCAGGTGGTGCAGTACATACAGCCGATCAATAGCAAATTCAAGTCAGTTGCCGAGACACAGACTGGCAGCCCAAGTCGTGATCGCTTGCCTGGCGGTGCTGGGTCACACGCGCTTTCTTCCCCCCCCCTCCCCCAGCCATGAGCACGCACATGCGTACGCGTACGCTGATCAATGCCCCCGTGTGGGTGCCAATGCGATAGTTTGCGCGCATCGACGCAAGCGCTTTCTCCACCATGCGACTCCAGATGCGACTCCAGATGCGACTCCCTACCATCAGTATGTGCAATACGTTATATGCATGTATGTGTATTGTGCGGGCCTTGCAGCAGCACCACCTGCTGGGCCCCTCACCCCACATGGCTCCGCAATCCAGAGCCACCAAGCCCCCAATTCACCCACCCGCTTCGCACCGGTGCTACACGTCGTTGAACTCACTCGTTGTGCCAACGTGACGGACTAATAAACAGCCTACCATTTTCACCATATGCTAGTCATGTCAAGAAGCGAGCTCCGCAGCTGCCTGTAATGAATGACCTAGTAACTATGGTAGGCCGTTTTACAGAAAATTGGCACGTTGGTCCGGTCGGTACCCGCTGCCCAACAGCTGGGCAAGCACATCCAGGGGCGACGGTCGGCCATCACACACGTGTGCTTCATCCGCGTTTGCCGCTGGTGCCCACGCACGTGAAGAGCTCGTCGGTGTAGACCCTGAGCTGCTGGTAGCGGGCGTTGAGGTCCTCCAGCATGACCAGCTCGTGCATCAGGTGGATGAGGTAGTGTGGGCACACGACGGTCTTGAGAGGCACACGGGGGTTCTGCGGCGCAACACCGTGCATCAGGATGTGGCTATCACATTTCATGTGTCATGTGCGAGTGGCCGTGGGTGTGGAGACGCAGCAGGCGTTGGGGGGACAGCCTGCATGGATCAAAACGCTCGGTGCCACGGATGACGCAAAAGCCGGTGGCAGCCAATGCGTGGAAAATGCACGGCAGACAGGACATTGAGGAGTTGGTCCTCCTGAATCGGGTGCTAGAGGTGGGGCATGGCATTGTGGGAGTGCCCTGGGAGGTGGTGCGTGTGCCACGGCTGATGACTGGCCTGGTAGTCCACACCACACCGCCCTTGCAAAAGCCACAGTGCCTTTGCAGAGCCAAACGCTGCGCAAACCTGCGCAGCGCACATCCTCACCGACAGGAACCTGAGCCAGTGCGCATTGTCCTTGAGGCCGGCCTTGTGTTGCGCCAGCAGCGTGTCGCGTGCGTGCGTCAGCTCATCCTCGCTGATTGGCTGTTGCAGCGGCAAATCCACGACGGGCGGCACAAAACCACTCAGTCCACAAAAACACAGCGGTACAAGCACATGCAGGGCGGACCTACCGTTGCTCGCTAAATTACTGACGCTAATCAATGACGGCGAGCAGACTGCAGCTAAACACATAATCAGTTACTTAGACGTGCTGTCACCACAGTGCTAGACCTATTATGGTACTACCGGTAAACTGGGGGCGGGTACACAGACGTGCCACCAGTGCGCCTGACACAAAATACATGCGTAAGGCAAATGCGAGCGTAATTGGAGCCGTGGGGCAAAACTGGGGGCAAACCGTTGTGAGAAAATGTTCAACACTAATGATCCTCACCCACAAGTGCATATGACACGACACACAGGCACAGATAGACATCCGAAGAAACCGTGCCTCACAGCAAGGCCTGGAAAGCTGTTAAGCTCTGTGCCTGCTTCGACAGCAGGGCCATAGCTATGTAACCTTTCCCGTCCAAAAACGAAAATCATATCCCTGCCAGCTGTTGACGCTCCTCACCTGCACGTCAAGTCCCTGCAGCACCTCCAAGCTCTCGTTGAGCACGTTGTGGATGGTGTCAGCAGGGCGGCTGAAGATGTACACGGTGAACCACCCGCCGCGCAGGCGGTCAAATAGCTGAGGCGTAAACGGGACATGGTGTGCTGCGGCCTGTTTGCACAGCATTGACGCAGGAGGCAGGCAGCATGCAGCGCAACAGCTACCCGTTGGGTTCTCTTTGAGACATATCACATATGAGGCTGGTCCTTGAGAACTGCCTCCCTACATACGCGTGCGCATGTGAGTAATAACCCCGCCTTCAATGAAGCTGCGGGTGTTGCGTACCGCACATTCGGCCTGCCAATTACAGGCCTAGGGCAGCCGTCATATAAGCACATGGACCGGTGACGTCGCTAGTTGCATGGCTGACGATATGCCTGCATGCGGTGCCCACCTTAAGAGACTCTAAACAACCCAGGCGTGCGTTGATGATCTCGGTGAGCAAGTCCAGCACCACCTTCTCAAACAGCGGGTGGTTGCGGCGTGCCTCATCCGACGCCGCGCGCCCCTCAGGGCTCATCACGAACTGAACAGGGAGGAACATCTGGATGGATTCCGGCAGCGAGTCCAGCGCGCTGAACTCGCCCAGTGAGCCGACGATGCAAGCGAGTCCAAAGTTGCCATCCAAGTCCTGTACAGCGCCAGCATACAGTGCAAAACGCCTACAAGTAAGTATCTCTCACACCTACCTCCTGCATGGTTGTATGTTGTGAAACGGCGTACATTTTATGCATGCCCTGTGCGTATGTGTGCTCGGCATCATGGGCGTGCATGGGGGCTGTACGGGATAGAGACCCCTTTTCGCAGGAGTTGTTGCACTGTTATTTTGCGCGCTGCGACACGCAACACGCCAGGCAAGCGAAGAAGCCCACATTGAAGTCTGCCCCTAAAGAGAGAGCCACGGAGCCATCGGCAGATGCAGCAGGCGTCGTTGCAGTTGTACACGCATCAGTGAAGGTTGAACCAATGTGCGGTACGTAGGCTGTATCCGCATGTATGCATGCATGGAGCAGGCATTGGGAAGGCGATGTAAACAGCGTTGCAGCGCCGCGGGCGCCCAGCCGTGCGCTCACGCTCCGGGCCTTGAAAGCAGACGCACCACGTCAAGGTGCCACGACTGGTGGCGCTCCTCCTCCGAGGGCGAGCGGAAGATGAGGGGGTTGGCAGGCACCGGGGGCGCCTGCGCCGGGTCCTTGTGCTTGGGCGGCACGGTGCCCATGTAGCGCAGCAGGCAGCGCTCCAGCTCCTCGGAGTGGAAATCACCCACCACGGTGAGCTCCAGGTTGTCTGGGTGCATGCACACGCCAGCCACAGACTCGTATAGCAATAATGCTGCGGTGAAGCCCAAGACAGGGCAAACCCCATGCACCGTGTGCCGTGCATGGGTCACGAGTGTGCATACGCATAGCGAGGAGATTTGTTTACCATCAAACGTGGTATGGTCTATAGGTGTGGCTACATGTCTCAATTCCCTTATAAATAAGTCCTTTGCTTGTACAAACCCACTCCCGCTCCCGTCTCACCCGCCTTCGTGCAGCCACGCTCACACTCACACTCACACGCACACTCACATGTCAAAATGGCAACATGGCAACACCACCGGACGGCCCGCTGTTGTTATTTCCATGCCATGATGAGAGTTTGCTCAACACTTACCCTTTCCTTGAGTACTCACTTCGACGTCTCACCCCCCCCACACACACACGCACACACACACAATGTGACGCACCTGAGTGCAGCAGGTCCATCACACGCTGCCTGCAGCCCTCCAGCGTAAGTGCGCCAATCTCCTCCAGCGTTGGGTGACGGTACCAGCGTTCACCGGGGCCTCCCAGCATCGCTGTCATCACACGCTCCTCCGTGCCGTGTTGCAGCGCGACAGACCTGCGCGGGCGCACGGCAAACCAAGCCGGCAGGTGTTGCTGCCAGCATGGTGCAAGCAGGCTGAGGATGTGGTCGACAGTTGGTCGGCATTTTGTTTGGACAGTTGTTTGGCAGTTGGTGGGCATGCAAAGCCACATGAGTATATATGACGGAAGGTACACTAGGTAGGTATACACATACATCATGCTGTATGCGCAGTGCAGTGTGTGATGAGCGAGCGCATGTGCAGTGATGAGGCAGCATTGCATGAATGACGGATGGCATGACACGACCCCTGGATTAAGTGTGTGATATTCGTTGTGTGAGCAGCGGCCGCAACACCCACCTGTCCAGTTTGATGTCCAATGCATCCTCGTCCAACACCGGCTGCGTGACGAAGAGGTGGATGAGCTCAAAGACTCTCTGCAAAAAGGTTTGTGGGGACACAAGAGGCACACAAACCATGCACACACGCTGAAGTTCAGCATGCAAGCATGCAGACGTGGTGGCGTGCAGGGACATAACATTCTGAGATTACTGTACGAGGCGATAAGTACATCACAACTGGTACACAGCACGCAGGCACGGCTCCCGGCCCAGCGCTTGTTGTGCTCAGGTGCAGGACCAATCAACCCCAGGCATCAGCGTCACTCCAAAGCCAGCCATTGACTGACGACGGACCTGCATGCTCGAACCGCCCTGGTGCATTGCATCGAAGCAGAAATCCATGACAACGCGCTCCACGAAAGCATTCGCGGTGAAGTGGATGTTGTCATCAAAAGACCCAACAAGCTGCTCGCGCTCCCAGCCGGCCACCGTGCCGCTCTTGCCCAGCCCCCTCATGCCTGCGATGGTGATTACACGTACATGCAGGCCATGGATGCTGACAGTCCACTGCCTGGTGCAACTCTCGATGCCATATCCCGGTCTGAGCCTCTGGCTATACTGGTCCGGGTGATGTCACCTCTCTCTCTCTCACACTGAAATATGCCCATGCTCGGATGGACTGCTGGAAGCATTTGGTGGCACACACTACATGAGGTTGTTAGCTGCTGGCGACTGAATTGCCACAACACTAGCGCACACTACTATACAACACGCTGCTGATCCGCCCAACCTGTGTCGAGGTGGCCAGATGCAAGATCCAACGCTATTGCCGCATGAGCATGGTTACTTGTGCGTAGACAAGCCGAGCCATGATTTTAATGGGATGAAACGGCTGCTAGGAGCAGCAGCAGGGGTCTCCTGCTGGTGCATTGACTTCTCCCAGCACTGCCACCAGCAGGCCACTTTGCCAGCGTTCGTGCAAGCACTATAACCACCTTGTAATGCATGGCACTCATGGCCTCTGCAGAAGCTCGCCTCACCCATGCGCACTGCGCCAAAGCCGTCTCGCCCCGTGTACATGTTCTCGCTGATCAACCCGCCGCTGGCAGTGATGCGTACTAGGCACTCGCCCTTCCTGTTGCCTGCCGGCGGGGTTGCAAGCAGAGGAGCAGGCACGGCAGGCGGTGGTCAGGCAGGCAGGCGGTGGTCAGGCAGGCAGGCGGTGGTCAGGCAGGCAGGCGGTGGTCAGGCAGGCAGGCGGTGGTCAGGCAGGCAGGCCGTGGTCAGGCAGGCAGGCGGTGGTCAGCAAGGGACCCGATAAGACAACTGCAAGCACTGCCATATGCACTGCGATCAACTCATCAACAAGCAATAACTTTTGGCAGTCAGCTGTACATGCACACCTGCTGCTAGCAATAATGGCGTCAGGCTGTAAATTGTTTGCATTGTTTGCATGCGCGCTAAATGCGCGATGTTTGTCGGGGGGCGATCGCTGCTTCTGACGTGCTTGTGGTTCTGCGAGCACGTGCTACAGCACTTTGCCACCAGCCACTGTACACACCAGTTTGAAGGTAGTTGACGCGCACACCGTTGCTGAGGCTGCGCTGCACCTCGCTGCTGTCAGGCGATGTGGCGCAGCCGGGGCCTGTCGGCGCCACGAAGCGCGGCTGGTGCTTGGCGACAAGCGCCTCAACCTCCTCCTCCGCCATGTAGTGCTTCGGAAGCTCCCTGGCGCCTGTGAGCAGTGACATTTGTCGGGTAAGATTGTGCAGTGCAGAGCGGTATGCATATCACATGGGTGTACCCGGGTTGGTGTATTACACAAATGGGCATCGGCGCATCGCTGCTGCGGTGCAAAGCGACCTGGCAGTGTATATATGCGGATTTGCTCACATCGCTTGCATGTGAGTGATGGAATAAAGCTAGCCACTGGTGTGGTCCAGCAAGCACAATGCAAAAGTGAAGTGCGAGTCTGAAATGATGCGCTGCTTGGCACAGCTGCCATTGCCGCCATCCGTTTGCACCACATACATTGACGTGCGGTCCCGCCGAACGACATATCTCCTCCAAAAGCACCCTGGCAAAGGGTTGTATCGTTTATCTACTCATTTCTTGAGTGCACACCAGGCACGTGTTTTGAGCATCAGCAATGTGCAATGTCACACCCGCCAGCAAGTAAGCACTACATATGCAACAAAGAAGCAGTTGAATTAACCCACACAACCCTTCAACTTCCCCAACTTCTGTGCGTTGGAGCACTAAGGGATAGTCTAGTAACACTTGCACGCTCATGTGACGGTTCGTGTTCCATCCAACATGCCCGCCCAATCCTTACGCACCGGGTAGTGACGCTTTGCAAGGTTCCGACTGGACGAGTAGGCCAAACCCGGTTCGTCGGAGTTCGCAGGGTTGTCCAGTCTGGTGGGGCGCCCACGGCACCCACCACGATGCCAGGTCGCCCACTGTCCGTTCGGCTCGTTCAGGTGCTTGTGACGTACCACCTAGCGTATCGGGTTGAGTGCTTGTTGCCCGCTCGGGTGAACGCTGCCTTGATACGTGACTGGGGCCTGCTCCGAGGCGGTTGCGCATTGCCGAGAACATAATTGCACTGCATGCGACTTTAAACTTGAACTTGTTGCTCATCGCACCCGAAAGAACCGCGACCGGCCAACAGCGCTAACAGGGTTGATGATTTGAATATGGGAGCTACGCAACCCGACAAGATATGTAGCCCAATAAGCGCGAATAAGCACATGTTGGACGGCTCCCAGCCAGCAAAAAACGAAAGAGTATGCCGTACAAGGAGAGGCAAACAAAGCTCTGGCAGACAGGCCTCACAATGAGGCCCCAAAGGGCTGACAGTCTGGGCTCCATCTGCAACAAACATAAGTGGACGTTCCGCACGCCCTCGGTGCAGTGCTCGGTTGCATCTGACGCAGTCTGTTTATGTGTGGGGTTATGCAATGCGTATGTTACATGGGCAGAAAACATATGCAAAGCACTACACCAGCAAGAAGGAGTTGCACAAAGTAAGTGCAGGTCCTAGGTGCCTGCAGCAGCGCGCCGAGAGCAGCAAACGTGTTGAGGCATGTGTCGCTAGTGGCTCCCCAGGCGCAACCGGTGTTCTTGGTGGTATTCATTGTCGAGCGTAAGTTGTTGCCACCAGGTGTAGATAGGGCTGCCGTCGTTAGCAATGCTCGTGCACTAAAGTGACAGGGCATGAGTTTGCAAAACCCACCGCCGCTGGGCAAGCAAAGAAAACCCTGCATAGTTCAAACAAGTGTCTTGAAGACTGGGCGCCTAAGCTTGCCATAGCAAACGTGGAGTTTCGCAAAAGTTCACACAAGGTGAAAACCCGTTGTTGGCTGAACAGGTTGTGAGCAAGCTAAAGCGCTCCACACAGGCTACAGTGGAAATGGAGTGCTTATTCCAGCAAACGAAGCAACGTTTCAGCTCGACCCACGCAACTGTCCAGGGCGACCTTGCCTCTGTCTTGATTTTGAATCCGTCCCAACCGCATCGCTCAACCGGGCGTGTTACAGTCCGGCTACAGTTATTCCTGATTTGCCAGCTGCAGCAGCAGGTGAATCTGCAGTGGCAGCCACAGCACCTCCCCACTCTCCCTCACGCCAACCTACCTGCACCCTCGCTGCTCCAGGACTGCAATGCCGACAGTGATAACCGGCCGGCTGTGCAGTGGTGGCTGTCACTTGTCATGCACCTGGTAGTTTACGTTGACAACCCAGACCCTAACCTGTGCTTCACCCTGCATCCACGCTGTGTGTTGCGCGTATCCTGACGCCACCACCCATGACGGGATGTTGTCCCACAAGAGCAAGCCAGCAAAGCATTATGTGTTCCTCAAATAACAGTGTGTGTGACCGCGTGAATAGTGATAGAAGGGACAACAGTGAATAAAGGGGCTGCGTAGAGGTAGAGGTGGCGGAGCAATGTATCGTCCCAAGTTCCGGCGCGAGCGTGACTGGCTGCCGCAGTGGCCTCGCTGAGTTGAGTTCAAGGTGTGACACAGGTTTGCTCACTACAGCAGGCGGCATGGCCAAGTGTGGTCGCAGGTCGGTGGCAGCACACGTGCAGACTCCATGCCGCAGACTCCTCCTGGACCTGAGCCAACTGCATTAATTGATGTCGGGGCGATCATTAGGATGCGGCAACCCACTGCTGGACAGAGGTGACTCCAGGGTGACCCAGGTCGTTGCCTAGCTATATTGCGGTCATTCAGGCAGTGTCATGCTTTATGCTGCAGAGGGGCGCTTGATGACCCCTGCCCCCTTGCTTACGCAGTGAATAGCGTCCCTGTTGAGGTATTGGTATGGTGCGGGCCGTGCAGTAGGTACCATGTTGCTACTTCACAGGTGTGTCGCCATGCGCATGATGTCATCTGTTGCCACAAACACACCAGTGCACGTGAGGGTGCCAGTAACGGTTGCAGAATTGTACCGCATGCCCAGTTCCCCCCAGTTGGCGGGTACACACAACAGATGTTAATTGCCCCCCCCGCCCCCCCCCCAGCTCTCTTCCCCCCCGCCTCTCCCCTCTCTCCCCTCTCCCCTATCTCCAATCCCGACCCCCCCATCCCCCTGGCACCCCACCACCACCACCACCACCAGCGG